>SKCR01044139.1:0-191067 GCA_019454045.1 Zanthoxylum bungeanum
ATGTAATGGGATCCTTGCCCATAAGAAATCCATCATATTGGGGTTGATGCGATTTGCTTAAAATTTTAAAGTAATTGAGTGGGAGTAACTTCATAATATTAAAAGCCATGTTATTATGAAACATTAATGAAAACATATTCCTAATTTTAACATTCTCTCTTAACAGGTGGGTTAAAATATTTCACAAACATTCAAATGGCAAACAGAATATCACTTCGTTCCATCTTTGATGAGCTTAAGCTTAAAGGGTACAACTACAATGACTCGTTTAGAAACCTTAAAATTGTCTTACGACAAGAAAAGATTTTCCATATTCTTGAAAGACCATTGCCCCCTGAACCCGCAGAAGATGCTGACCAAAATACATTTGATGCTTGGAAGAAACACGTCGATGATGATTATCAAGCACTTTGTGTTGGAGTTTAAATCAAGTCCCAAGATCAACAAATCATGCATAAAAACCGCATATGAACACATCAAAGGAGGTGCGGAATATACTCACATTGAATTTCGGTTTTGATGAAATGAAGAACAAGACCCATTTTCGCACTGCATGTTGCTCGGCTTTGGTCCTGTGAACTGCTGTGGACGCACGGTTGGGGCTGTGAAAGTCTCCTCCATGTTCGGCCATTGAAGACTCCATTGAAGCTCCAAGCTTCAAGCTTCCATGCTCAAAGAATAACTTCCCTATCACCTATGTATCACTCATGGTGTGCTAGCACTAAGTCTCCTTCAATTTTCTTCTCAAATGTTCGGTCAAACCAGAAAAAATCAAGAAGAAATCGGCTTGAAGCCGTGAAAGAGAAGAGAGAAAAAGGGAGGGAGAAGAGAGAAACCGTATATTGCCCTTGCATGTAAGAGAGAGAATGATAAGTTTATATATTTATTTTCAAAAACAAAATAAATATATATAAATCATTATCATATATATCAAAAGTAAAAAGCAAAAGTCTATTAATGCTTTTCTACTTTTTACACATCATTTCTACTTATTACTTTAAGTCATATCACATCACTTTAATAAAGTGACATGTTGTCAAGTCACATCACTCAAAGTGACAATTGATTTGACGCATGATGTGACAAACGATTTGACGCTTGATGCGACTCGCGTGCCGCGCTCGAATTCGAAATGCGAATGCGCTCGCAATCACTCTCGGGCTCGGGTTCGCTAATTCCAAATTAACGAATTTTCCGTCGCGTCGTAATTAAATGGTTACGCCTAGCGAAATCACTATTCACGTCGCTAACGAATTAATTCTAAATTAATTCGTTCGCCCGAATTAAAATGTAATTTTAATTCCGCGTCAAAATCCAATTTCTAATAATATATCAAATATATTATTTTATCGATTAATTCCAAATTAATCGTTCTCTCTCTTTAATTAATATTTTATCCCAGATAAAATATTTCCGCAAATAATCCTAGATTAATTTTCTCTCTCATCGAATTAATCCCAGATTAATTCTATCTCTCTCTTCTAATTAATCCCAGATTAATCAAAGTGCGAGTAATACATCATCGGTGAATCTTCAGGAAGCGACCCATGAGATCTCCGGATATGTTGGCAGTAAATACGATCGTCGGACTGTCCGAACACGTAAGTACCTCGTACTACGTTAATATCGATTTACAAGACAAGGTTGGCTTCTAGCAAAGCGCCATGCCTACCCAATTCTCCAGAAATATTCTTACAGGAATATATAGATCTGTATCAAGCGTAGTATACCGTAGTATTGTGTATATTGGCCCAGTATCGGATAATCACGTGCTAGGGCTGGGGCTGGATAAGTGTCTGCCCCGTCCGAAGCACATGTCGGATGTCTGGTAACATAGTCTCTATAATCGGATATACATGACCTGGTCACAATATCCCGATTGGTTGCGCAACACTCAAGAGCACTAGTACCGTATCCTGCGTGACATCAACTCCAATATGACTGAAGTGACACTTCCGTCTTGACATCACACCCAATACTCTACGACTCTCTGATAAACCCAGAAGTGGTGTACACAGAACCGGTCAAAGTCCCCTACCACCAAGACCAAAGTTTATCGATTATCGTAAGTATTAGCGATGTAAGTCTCAGGTTAAGACCATACACACCTACCTTGATTTCGGCCTCCCATAGACACATAGTCATAATACCAATGGGATTCCGAGGGGTCTATCCAGAGCGAAGCTGTTTCCCGTACCATCGGTGAAACACGACCTCCTATCGCACTTGCATAAGTATCCAATACTTATATATATGAGAACTATGCCGTTGTGCCCTCACAACACGTACAAGTGCAATACTAGCCTATTCCGCATTATCGATGTCCTGTCTCGATAATACTACGGCTAGGGATATTTAATGATTAATCCTTCGTGGACTGATACTGTCTTATATCATCTCAATCCAGGAACTAATCATATGGACCTCTCTTCATTTATATATCTATGGTGATCTAATCACAAATGATGAGAGTGCAATTTCCTTATTACATAGTTAATTTGCTACAACAACACAATGATCTGTGCAAATAGTGACGCTATGGGTCATTTTGTCCAACAATCTCCCACTTGGCACGTAGCGAGTCACTCAAGTGTCCTACACCTGAACTATGTACGGTTCGCTCAAATTGTTGAGGAAAGGTTTTCGTCAGCGGATTTGCTTAATTATCGTCTGACGCGATTTACACGATCATCACATCGCCACGATGTATGATCCGAACGAATCAGATGATATAGAAGTATATATCTGGATCGTCGATGAGACCTTTAATTCCTTAGCCTATGCTGACGCCTAGCTCAGCTGCTAACAGAACTTATCTAATCTTATTAGATTTATTATCGATCCAAATGGCTTCTATTGCTGCCTCAGCTGCAGCAATAATCCGCATTTGTTGTTATTCGGCAACAATTATCTTGCTAGGAAGATTTCCAGCTCACTGTCCCTGTTATTCAAACTTCATAGTACCGCAGTATTTAATTGTTTGGAAACTTGCAGTGGTGATCCCAGTCACTTCAAGTTCTCCTTCTCCATAGTAAAAGATAGCATCTTTAGTTCTCAGAGATACTAACAGATGTTCTTAACTTCAATCCAGTGACTATCACTTGGATTGACCCGATTGTGACTCCATATGCTCGAAGCGTATGAGACACCAATACAAGTACATTTTAAATGTACAATTTCCCAGAGAGTGTTAACAACTCCAAATCTATCTCAGTAGATCTTTATTCCTCTAATAAAGGTTGTTATCTCCCAGAATTCTACGGAGAATATCTATTGAAAGCCAAGCTTTCAACAATAGCTATATGGGAATTTCACTATCAGTGCGCTCTCCCACTAACCTCCTTATATACACAAGAATTATTTCGTTTTGAGTCAAATTATCAACCATTATGATTATTTCAAAACGTCAGTTCCAAGAACCTTATGCTTGCATCAATCCAAACATGGATCGAATAACCCGCAAACCTTGTTTGTCGGTTATACAAAATCGTCAGGATGTTGTAAACATCCTCCAAAAGGTTTCCTTTTCAGGAAAGCGATTTTGATTTGTAACTGACATATTTCATAAATGAAATATACAGTTATCAACAAGCATCTTCAAAATGGATTTACCATGGCAACAGGTAAAAAGGTTGAACCGTTATTAACATAATGTTGATAACGATACCTTTCCGTCAAAAGCTTAGCTTTGCACGTTGGTATGTTGCCTTCCATGTATGTCTTCCTTGAAGACGTTTAATGTACCATAGGCACAACGCCTTGTGGTACAACAACTAGTATCCAATCATAGTTATTATACATGGAATCCATTTTGGACTCATGGCACTTTGCCATAACAGGGAGTCGATACCTCGTATCACTTCCTCATAACGTAGTCGGATGGTACACCTCCATAAGATTGACATCTTTATGAGGTTAGATCAGAAACCCATACCCTAGGTTGTTTTCTGACTCTATCCGATCTACGAAGTTCTTGTGTATTTGAAGATTAATGGTATAGTTTCATCATTGATGAACTACTTGTGTTCCATTACGGACTTCGTGCCTTGAACAGTATTACTCCGATTTTCATCGAGTATCACTATCCTCCCACTGACCACTGCATATCGGTATTTCTCTCAGGAAAACCGCATGGTGAGCAACAATTACATTGTTCTCATGTGGGATTTACAAGTACTATACTTAAGGTTTCCCTTAAGATAACCTATATTGGCACTTATCCAATTTGGGTCCTTAGTTTGGTATCATCCAAACGCTATGCCTGGCATACCCAAATTATCAGGAATGAGAAACCTCGTTTCTTCCCTGTTCATATCCTATATGATATCTGTCAAACAGATTTATATGGAACCTTATTCTAAATAAGTTTAGCACTGTAAATACATATCCGGTTGAAGGAGATAGTAGCTCTGAGCGACTTGTGATAAACCTTATCATGTCCTCATCTGAAAGAATACCGTACTCTTTCATGTACGTATGAAACTTACTGCTTAAGTATTTTCCATTACGGTTTTACCGTGGCGGCATAACACTATAGCCGATCTGTTTTTCTACTTCGTGTCGAAACTCTAAAGTTTCCGATCTGTGTTCTTCAAAAGAAACACATAACCACAACATGATGTCACATCCGTTAAGGTCACGAAATATTCATGTTCACATCTAGCCTAGCTAGATATGGGCCCACTTACTTCACCATGAATAGGGCTAACAGATCGGTGGCCCTTTTACTATTACCAAGTAAATAGTATTTTAGGTATTTAACCTAATAAACTAGATTCGTAGACCTTATTTGAATAGTCAAATCAGTCCTAGTACCCACTCTTAAAAAATGTGGATATACGAGTCTTCTGTGATATTATGACCAGGTCATGAATATCCGATTATAGAGACTAGTTACCAGACATCCGATATGTGTTTCGGACGGGGCAGACACTTATCCAGCCCCAGCCCTAGCACGTGACTATCCGATACTGGGCCAATATGCACAATACATTAGTATACTACGCTTGATACAGATCTTTGATATTCTTATAGGATATGTCCGGAGAATTGGGTAGACTTGGTGCTTTGCTAGAAGTCGACCTTGTCTCGTAAATCGGTAGAACGTAGTACTTGGTACGTACGTGATTCGGATACTCCGACGACCGTATTTACTGCCAACTTATCCGGAGATCTCATGGGTCGCTTCCCAATAATCCACCGATGACGCACAACTCGCACTCTTGAATAATCTGGGATTATATAGAAGAGAGAGAAAATTAATCTAGGATTAATTACGGAGATATTTTATTTAGGATAAAATATCGTCTAGAGAGAGATAACGATTAATTTGGAATTAATCGGTAAATTAATATATTCGATGTATTAAACGAAATTAGATTTCGACGCGGAATTAAAATTAGATTTTAATTCGGGCAAACGAGTTAATTTAGAATTAATTCGTTAGCGACGTAAATAATAATTTCGCTAGCCGCAATTATTCGATTTAATTAACGTCGCGACGTAAGCTCGGTATTTCGGAAATATCGAACCCGAACGCGTGAGTGCACGTGGGCCCACTTTCATTTGGAAACATGTGGGGCCCACATGACACATGTCATTTTATGCATTACTTAATTGTTAATGCATTGCATGGTGATAGTGTACAATACACTCAATGGTTTTGCATGGAGTTTGAGTGTTAGACACTCTAAGCCATTGCATGATTTGTGTCATAAGTTTATTATTAATTTAATAAATATTATGGCATAAATATAAATTGATTTTTGGTAACAAAAATCAATTAACAACACATTTTTTTCTCTCAAACTCTCTCCTCTCCTCACGCCAAAAGCATGAAATGTTCACTGGTTTGGAACCAGAAATGGCGTGAACAAAGGGAAGCCAAGAGTGGTTTCTCATGGTGAGAAATCAAGTGCTAGCACATTTACAAGTCTTGCGAAGGTGGTAGGGAGGTTCCCCCATGAGCCGGGATCCATCGGATGAAGCTCGGAGCTTCGTTTCTTCACTCAAATTTCTGTTTTGCAGGGCAGTGGACTGCCACCAGTGGGCGTGAAAGGCAGTGAAGAAAATGGCTTGATTCGTCTTCAATTCGACATAACCGATCAATGTGAGTATTCCGCTACCTCCGTTGATGTATTCACGCATGTTTTCATGTCTTGTTTGATCTTGGGACCTTAGAATAAACCAACACGAGACCCACATTATCTACAGCATCGGGAATGAATACCAGGGTCGAGGCCCACATTATCAACAGTTTCGGGAATGAATCCCAGGGTCGAGGCCCACACTATCAGTAGTATTGGGAATGAATCCCAGGGTCGAGGACCACGTTATCAGCAGTCTTCGGGAATGAATCCCAAGGTCGAGGCCCATGTTATCAGTAGTTTTGGGAATGAATCCCAGGGTCGAGGCCAACACTATCTGCAGTCTCGGGAATGAATCCCAGGGTTGAGGCCCACAATATCAGCAGTTTCGGAAATGAATCCCAGGGTCGAGGCCCACTTTATCAAAAGTTTCAAGAATGAATCCAAGGGTCGAGGCCCAGTTTATCAGAAGTTTCGGGAATTAATCCGAGGGTCTAGGCCCACTTCATCAGAAGTTTTGGGAATGAATCCCAGGGTCGAGCCCCACTTCATCAACAGTTTTGGGAATGAATCCCAGGGTCGAGGACCATTTAATCAGAAGTTTCGGGAATGAATCCCATGGTCGAGACCCACTTTATCAGAAGTTTCGGGAATGAATCACAGTGTCGAGGCTCATTTCATCAGCAGTTTTGGGAATGAATCCCAAGGTCGAGGGCCCACTTCATCAGTAACGGTTCGGGAATGGACCACCTCACAGTAACGGTTCAGGAATTGACCACCTCACAATAACGGTTCAGGAATGGACTACATCACAGTAATTATTCGGGAATGGACAACCTCGCAGTAACGGTTCGAGAATGGTCCACCTCACAGTAACTGTTCGGGAATGGACCACCTCACGGTAACGGTTCGGGAATGGACCACCTCATATAGTAACGGTTCGGGAATGGACCACCTCACAGTAACGGTTCGGGAATGGACCACCTCACAGTACAGCTCAGGAACAAAGCTCACAGGTGGTTCGGGAACAAAGCCCAGGAGTCAAAAGCACCTCAGCATCACACTCAGCACAAAACGGGAACAAAGCCCACTCTCTACACAGCTCGGGAACAAAGCCCACAGTCAGCTCAATTCGGGAACAAAGCCTACAGGTAGTTCGGGAACAAAGCCTAGGGGTCAAAAGCACCCCGACATCACATTCAATACAGTTCGGGAACAAAGCCCACTCTCTGCACAAGTTCGGGAACAAATCCCAGGGAATAAAGCCCATATTCAGTAAAGTTCGGGAACAAAGCCCACCATTAGTTCAAGATGCCTGACATTGCCAAGTTCAATGGGAACGGGGACCCGAGTGTCCATATTCGACAATATGTTTTTATGATGAGTTCGGTGGGTCTGTCGAAGCGTCAGGTTTAGAAGATGTTCGGGATGTCGCTTGAGGGGGCACCCGCGGTGTGGTATCATGGCCTTGAGAGGAAGGTCAGGGATGATTGGAGGGCATTGGCAGAGGCCTTTCTGAATCAGTATGTCACAGATCTGGAGATCGACTTGTCGCTTTGCGACATGGAGAATACCAAACAGAAACCGGAAGAAAGCTACAAGGATTACGTAGATCACTGGAGGAGCCAGCTTTTGAAAATACAGACTCGGCACTCGAGAAGGACCAGATCAAGATGATCATCAAGGGCACTAAGCCCTCTATTTACGACAAGCTGAGGAGGATGACCTCTATGATTGGAGATTTTCGACAGTTGAGGGAGACTGTTTTGGACATTGAGGAGAAAGAATTTTGAGAAACATAAAACCTTATGGCAAGAATAAAAAGACCATTGGGGGGCCTTCAAAAAAATATTTTGTTTTTAGTCCTTAATAGTTAGACATAAGTCCGATGATTAAATGGTTTGCTTTAGGGTGAAATCTTAGAAACGATAAACTCTTGATGTTCTTTTATCTGATACTTTGAGTAATTGATCTATGTTAGACTCGTAAGCACTTAATTATAGGATCTTAGTAGTGAAAGCCTGAGTAGTCGGCAATGTGACTAGTTGAAGAGAGTGAGGATCGATGAATGACTGTTCGCTTAGATGTCCATCCTGGCTTACTTGTGTTACGATATGTGGTATGGTTGGAAACCAAAGAAAAGTCCCTTAAGAAGAAAATATAAACCACCTATAACCGATAAGCATGAAGCTACCTATGGGTGAGTATTAGGACCACCATGAGGAGAAATACTACCTTAAAGGGTAGGTGTGTTGAAAAAAAAATGAAAGAAAAGAAAAAAATAAAACCATATCATATTAAGTACGGAGAAGTAATTGCAGAGCATGATCAAGACATCTAGGTTGGTTTGACCCATTGATCCCATTCTTTAAAACAAAATCATCGAGTTGGTTTACTTAAGGATCAAGTTGTAAAAGAACCTTTGCACACACACACTTTGAGTCTGGTTCAAATCATTTATTCAAACAATCGGGTTTGAGTTACATCGAGTACTTTGAAGGTTCTCCGGTTTCGACACTGGGAATCATTTGAGGACGACAATATGTATAACTATTGAGACTATTTCGTAAAAGGCAATATAGTATGATGATATGGAATGCCACATCATGTAGTCCACCTTGATCTAGTGCAAATAGTAGAGAGCAGAAAGTTAAGCCAAGTATGGGGGCGACCAGTCTACCACCCCGCGAATAAGGGATATATCGAGAACTTGAGCAATGAGACTAAAGAGAACTGAGCAACCACCTGAAAAGAACTGGCAAAAGGAAATTGTAAGCCGACCCAGGGGGCGATCAAAGACTTTTGTAGCAAGAAGCACCGAAGAGCACAAAGAAGACCTAACCCATCGGAATAGGAAATTCATTCATGCTTACATGCATACACGTCACATGCACGTAATTTTTTTTGTTTTGTTTTGCTCGCAGGTTTTGAAGAAAAGGAAAAAACGGCAAACGGCAAAGACAAGCATTTTGGGGAATGAATCCCAGGGGTCGAGGCCCACATTATCAGCAGCATCGGGAATGAATCCCAGTGTCGAGGCCCACAGTATCAGCAGTTTCGGGAATGAATCTCTGGGTCGAGGCCCACACTATAAGTAGTTTCGGGAATGAATCTCAGGGTCGAGGCCCACACTATCAGTAGTATTGGGAATGAATCACAGGGTCGAGGCCCATGTTATAAGCAGTTTCGGGAATGAATCCCAGGGTCGAGGCCCACACTATCAGCAGTCTCGGGAATGAATCCCAGCGTTGATGCCCACAATATCAGTAGTTTCGGGAATGAATCCCAGGGTCAAGGCCCACTTTATCAGAAGTTTCGGGAATTAATCCCAGGGTCGAGGCCCACTTCATCAGCAGTTTTGGGAATGAATACCAGGGTCGAGCCCCACTTCATCAACAGTTTCGGGAATGAATCACAGGGTCGAGGCCCATTTTATCAGAAGTTTCGGGAATGAATCCCAGGGTCGAGGCTCATTTCATCAGCAGTTTTGGGAATGAATCCTAGGGTCGAGGCCCACTTCATTCGTAATAGTTTGGGAATGGACCACCTCACAGTAACGGTTCGAGAATGTACCACCTTACAGTAACGGTTTGAGAATGGACCACCTCACAGTAATGGTTCGAGAATTGACCACCTCACTGTAACGGTTCAGGAATGGACCACATCACAGTAATGGTTCGGGAATGGACTACCTCGCAGTAACGGTTCGGGAATGGACCACCTCACAGTAACTGTTCGGGAATGGACCACCTCACGGTAACGGTTCGGGAATGTACCACCTCATACAGTAACGGTTCGGGAATGGATAGCCTCACAGTAACGGTTAAGGAATGGCCGGTTAGGGAATGGACCACCTCACAGTAACGGTTCGGGAATGGACCACCTCACAGTACAACTCGGGAACAAAGCTAACAGGTGGTTCGGGAATAAAGCCCAGGGGTCAAAACCACCTCACCATCACACTCAGCACAAAACAGGAACAAAGCCCACTCTCTACACAGCTCGGGAACAAAGCCCACAGTCAGCTCAATTCGGGAACAAAGCCTAGGGGTCAAAAGCACCATGCCATCACATTTAACACAGTTCGGGAACAAAGCCCACTCTCTGCACAAGTTCGGGAACAAAGCCCAGGGAATAAAGCCCACATTCAGCACAGTTCGGGAACAAAGCCCACCATCAGTTCAATTCGGGAATAAAGCCGACTCTCAGCACAGATCGTGAACAAAGCCCACAATGAGTTCGGGAATAAAGCCCACTCTTAACACAGCTCAAGAACAAAGCCCACTCTCCACACAGTTTGGGAATAAAGCCCACAATCAACATAGTTCGGGAACAAACCCCAGGGAATAAAACCCACAATCAACTGTTCGGGAACAAAGCCCACAATCAATTCAGTTTGGAACAAAGCTCACATTCAACACAAGTTCGGGAACAAAGCCCTGAGAACAAAGCCCACTCTCAACACTGTTCGAGAATAAAGCCCAGGGGAATAAACCCTCTCTCAACAAAGTTCGGGAACAAAGCCCAGGCAAGAAAGCCCACATTCAACACAGTTCAGGAATAAAGTCCACAGTCAACACAGTCAGGGAACAAAGCCCACACTCAACACAAGTTCAGGAACAAAGCCCGGGGAACAAAGCCCACTCTCAACACGGTTCGGGAATAATGCCCAGGGGAATAAAGCCCTCTCTCAACAAAGTTCGGGAACAAAGCCCACATTCAACACAGTCCGGGAATAAAGCCCACAGTCAACACAATTAGGGAACAAAGCCCACATTCAGTACAGTTCGGGAATAAAGCCACTCTCAACTCAGTTCGGGAATAGAGCCTACTCTCAACAAAGTTCGGGAATAAAGCCCACAATCTACACAGTTCGGGAATAAAGCCCACAATCAACAAAAGTTTGGGAACAAAGCCCAGGGAATAAAACACACAATCAATAGCTCAGTAACAAAGTCCACACTCAACACAAGTTCGGGAACAAAGCCCGGGGAACAAAGCCCACTCTCAATACAGTTCGGGAACAAAACCTAGGGAACAAAGCCCAATCTTAACACAGTTCGGGAATAAAGCCCACACTCAGCACAAAATGGGAACAAAGCCCATATTTAGTACAGCTCGCGAACAAAGGCCACAGTCAACACAGCTCGGGAACAAAGCCCACAGTCAACACAGTTAGGGAACAAAGCCTAGGGAACAAAGCCTATTCTCTACACTGTTCGGGAACAAAGCCCACATGTGGTTCGGGAAGAAAGTCCAGGGGTGAAAAGCACATCGCCATCACACTCAGCACAGTTCGAGAATAAAGCCCAGGGAACAAAGCCCACATTCAGTGGTTCGAGAACAAAACCCAAGGGTCGAAGCACATCGCCACCATATCAGCTCAGTCTGGTAGTGATTCCTAGAGATCGCAGCATCTTGCAGGGATGAACCTCAGGGGTCGCAGCACCCCACCACAAAATCAACTCAGTTCAAAGCAACAGGCAAGCTAGGCAGCAACTGGCGAGCCAAGTAGTAAAAACGCATTGCATAACTTTGATAGGATTGTCACTGTCACACACTGCACAAGTCCAATAAAAGTGGGGGCGACTGTAGGCATTGCATTTTTGCATAAGACCCGATGATGAGCCTCGTATGGAGGCACTACCCTTTAAATTGCGGAAGTCGCGGGAAACTTGACGTCGGAAGGGAAATATCAATACCTTGTTGGATTTAATTCGTTTGCTTAGCTTCGGGTTCGCTCGTTGGATCTCTATTTTAAAATTCATCCTTGTCCCAAAACCCCCGCAACCTACACTAAAACACACACCTAAGCCCACACACCACCAATCACACGCCTAAGCCCACCAACTAGCCAATCACACGCCCATAAGCCTCCAAGCCCATTAAATCACATCCAAAAATATTCAAACACATTAACACATGTTAAAATCCCATAAATCACCTTCCTAATTAAATTAAATCTAATGCCTAAATTAAACAAATCAAATAAAATCTCATGCCTAAATTAAACAAATCAAATCAAATCCCATAAATCCTTTTCCTAAACTAAAACAAATCACTTTCCGAATTGAATAGATCTTTTCCTTATAACACACTAATTAAGAGATATTCCCCCATAATTACACAATCTCCGTTTCCTACCCGTATAAGGACAACCCTAACCCTCTCCTATAAAAATACACCCAAAGCCTAACCCTTAGACCCTAGAGCTCATTCCCCACATGCACAACAATAACAAGAAGAAACACTCTAACCACTCATGCCAAGCTCTCTCTTCTCCATCTCTCTCACATATTCACGGCACAAACAAAAAATCACAAAAAATAAACCTTAATCCTCACCCTTCACCACTTACGGCAGCCACAACTCTCAGCAGTAATAAGAATCGAGGTAAGCTGTCCCTTTTGCACCTTTCACGCTCATGCAGCTCATCATAAGAACTGCCATATACCACGCAACTCTCCACACGTGAATCAACAAGCAAACACACCTAAAAGACATTGCCATGCCACTAACACACAGGTCACGCACTTCCCTCACTAATACGCACATCCTCATCTCATCTCTTTTTACTCAAGCACTGCACGCTAAACACCAATAGCCAACTAACCGAAACAAAACCAGGCCCACCAGTCCAAAAAAAACCGTGAAACACAATCCCAAAATCGCATAAACCGTCACCCAAAACAGCCCCCAAATACCGCAAACAGTAACCAAACACAATGACCAGAAAATACAGCAAAAATAGAGAGAACAATAGCTCAAAATAGGAAGCGACGAAGGGAACCATTGAACCAGTGAACCGGAAAAGTTGCAAAGTATTAACCCTTCTGACGGCTGTGTAACGCACTTCCAAGAGGCGACTTAAAATGTAAGACCTGAGGGCACCCTTTTATTATTTTCGTTCATCTTTTCCAGTTATTTATTATTATATATTCGCATGCGTATTGTTGATTTATGTATGTTGTGGCCATGGGATGAATGATTTTGTGCTATCTCTCGTGGTATATCCGATGAAAACCCAGACGTAAACTTCAGATACAATGATTAAGTTCCTACATTTATCAATTTAATATGTTCATGAAATTACGTGCTTGCCGTTATGTCGATTTACTTTTATGCATGCAAACATAGATATAGGTGTTGGTTTCTATAATTAGTCCCAAAGAAAGATTAAGCCATAGAAATACAAATAACATACATGCAAAGCTAGAAACATGGCGGAATCATACTTACTAAGCTTTGTGACGAAAATGGTGAAGACAATCCTTGAGTCTGCAAGGTGGAAGTTTCGGCCAAGCAAGAAGATGGAGAGAAGCTTCAAGTCTTCAAGTGTTCCAAGCTCCAAGGATGTTTCCCTATCACCTTTTTTGATCCCTTAAATGTGCTAGCAAAATGGAGAATATGAAAACAATTTTCTGCCTTCTTTGAAGAAGCTCACGGCGTGAGCAAGGAGAAGGAGAGGAGTGTTAGCCTTTTCAATTTTTGGTTCTCTTTTGTTACCAAAAACGTGAGAGGCAAATGAAAAGCAATTATGAGATATCAAATACCAAAATGAATTTTTTAATTAAAAACCCTTCAAAAACCGTGAAAGGTTTTCCCTCCAAAGGAAAATTCATCATATGCCATCATTATCTCACATTGAGAATAGAGACAATGTATCATCCCATAAAGGTGACTAGATACATCCATCATCTATTCGTGTCAAGTAATGAGATATCGCGATGTGATTTGCGGATTCCACCCGTTTCAAAATACGAATGTGTCCGCAAACACTTTCGGGCCCAAATTCGCTAATTCCGAATTAACGAATTTCCGTCGCGACGAGAATTAAATAATTACGCCTAGCGGAATTATTATTCAGATCGCTAACGAATTAATTCCAAATTAATTCGTTTGCCCGAATTAAAATCCGATTTTAATTCCGCGTCGAAATCTAATTTCGTTTAATAATATATCGAATATATTATTTTATCGATTAATTCCAAATTAATCGATCTCTCTCTCTCTCCTAATAAGGCATTTTATCCAAGATAAAGTTTCTCCGTAATTAATCCAAGATTAATAAAGTTCGAATCAAACATCATAGGTGAATCTTCAGGAAGCGACCCAAGAGATCTCCGGATATGTTGGCAATAAATACGGTCGTTGGATAATCCAAAAACGTACGTACCTCGTACTATCTTTTACCGATTTACAAGACAAGGTTGGCTTCTAGCAAAGCGCCATGCCTACCCAATTCTCCAGAAATTTTCTTACTGGAATATTAGATCTTTATCAATCGTAGTATACCGTAGTATCGCGTACATCGATCCAGTATCGAACGATCACATGTTAGGCCTGGGGCTGGAAATGTGTCTGCCCCGTACGAAACATATATCGGATATCAAACAACTAGTCTCTTTAAATCGGACAATCTGACCTGTCATATTGTCCCGACGGTTGCAACCTTTTATAGAGTACTAGTTCTGTATCCTGCGTGATCATCATCTCCATATGTTTGAAGTGATACTTCCATCTTGACATCACATCCAGTACACTACGATTCTTGATAAACCCAGAAGAGGCGTACACAGAACCGGTTAAAGCCCGAACCACCACAACCAAAGTTTACCGATTGTCGCAAGTACTAGCGATGCAAGTCTCAGGTTAAGACCATATACACCTACCCTGATGCGGCCTCCCATAGACACGCAGACATACTACCAATGGGATTCCGCGGGGTCTATCCAGAGCGAAGCTGTTTTCCGTACCATCGGTAAAACACAACCTCCTATCGCACTTGCATAAGTATCCAATACTTAAATATATGAGAACTATGCCGTTGTGCCATCACAACTCGCACAAGTGCAATACTAGTCTATTCCGCATTATCGATGTCCGATCTCGATAATACTCCGACTAGGGATATTTAATGATTAAACCTTTTATATTGATACTGTCTCATATCATCTCAATACGGAACTAATCATATGGACTTTTGCCATCAATATATCAAAGTAAATAATTTACAAAACGGCAAAAGGCAATTTCATTATCACATAGTTAATTTTGTACAATAATACAATATCATTTACAAAACAGTGACGCTATGGGTCATAATGTCTAACAATCTCCCACTTGGCCTATAGCCAGTCACTCAAGCATCTAATACCTGAACTATTGATATGTCGTTCAAACACTTGCTGAAGAACAGCCTTCGTCAGCGGATCTGCAATGTTGTCATCTGATGCGACCTTCTCGACCTTTACATCGCCACGATGTATAATCTCCCGAATCAGATGGTAACGCCGAAGAACATGCTTGGATCGTTGATGAGACCTTGGTTCCTTAGCTTGTGCTATAGCCCCGTTATTGTCACAATACAACGGTACGGGCTCAGCTGCTAACGGAACTACTCCTAATCCGATTAGGAATTTTCGGATCCAAACTGCCTCCTTTGCTGCTTCTGACGCAGCAATATACTCCGCTTCTGTTGTTGAATCGGCAACAGTATCTTGCTTGGAAGATTTCCAGCTCACTGCTCCGTTATTCAAACAAAAAATGTACCCTGATTGCGACTTGAAGTCGTCCTTGTCGGTTTGGAAACTTGCATCGGTGTACCCAGACACCTCAAGTTCTCCACCTCCATAAATTAAGAAAGCATCCTTAGTTCGTCTAAGATACTTAAGGATATTCTTAACAGCCATCCAGTGACCTTCACCTGGATCGGCCTGATAGCGACTGCACATGCTCAAAGCATATGACACATCAGGTCGCGTACATATCATGGCATACATGATCGATCCGACTGCCGAGGCGAACGGTATCCGACTCATGTTATCTCTCTCTTCTTTAGTCTTAGGACACATGTCCTTAGACAGAAGGATACCACGTGACATTGGCATCAATCCCTTCTTGGATTGATCCATGTTGAATCGCTTCAACACTTTGTCAATATATGTACTCTGGGAGAGTCCAAGCAGCTTTCTAGATCTATCTCGGTAGATCTTTATTCCCAGAATAAAGGCTGCTTCTCCCAGATCTTTCATGGAGAATTTTAATGAAAGCCAAGCTTTCACCGACGTTAGCATGGGAATGTCATTGCCTATAAGCAATACGTCGTCGACATAAAGGACAATAAAAGTCAGTGCTCTCCCACTAACCTTCTTGTATACACAAGGGTCATCATCGTTTTACGAAATCATATTCTTTTATGATCTCATCAAAACGCTGATTCCATGACCGTGATGCTTGCTTCAATCCATAAATGGATCGATTTAACTTACAAACCTTGTTTGCAAGTCTAGGTACGATAAAACCGTCAGGTTGTTGCATATAAACATCCTCCAAAAGGTTTCCGTTAAGGAAAGCGGTTTTAACGTCCATCTGCCATATCTCGTAATCGAAATATGCAGCTATTGCAAGCATTATCCGAATGGATTTAATCATGGCAACGGGTGAGAAAGTTTCGTCATAATCAATACCATATTGTTGACGATACCCCTTTGCTACAAGCCTAGCTTTGTACGTTTGCACGTTGCCATCCATGTCGGTCTTCTTCTTGAAGATCCATCTGCATCCAATAGGCTTTACGCCTTCTGGTGCATCAACCAGTGTCCAAACTTGGTTGGCATACATGGAATCCATCTCGGACTTCATGGCTTCTTGCCATAAAGCGGAATCAATATTCTGTATTGCTTCCTCATACGTAGTCGGTTCATTATCCTCAATAAGATTAATATCTACATGAGGCGAGATCAGGAACCCATACCTCTCAGGTACTGTCCTGACTCTCTCCGACCTACGCGGTCCTTGTGTATATGAAGATTGTGGTACAGACTCATCCTGGATGGTCTGTTTATGTTCCGTCGTTGATTCATTGCCAGGAACAGTATCACTACGATTTTCATCGAGCTCCACTTTCCTCCCACTTACCACTGCATCTAAAATTCCTTCTCAAGGAAAAATGCATGTAGAGCAACAAATACTTTGTTCTCTTGTGGGTGATAGAAGTAATATCCTTTGGTTTCCTTAGGATATCCCACGAAAAGGCATTTATCTGATTTGGGTTCTAGTTTGGTACCTTCCAAACGTTTAACATATGCCCAGCATCCCCAAATCTTCAGGAAAGAGAAACCTGGTTTCCTCCTGTCCATATCTCATATGGAGTCTGTTCAACAGACTTTGACGGAACCTTATTCAAAATAAGTACTGCACTGTTTAATGCGTATCCCCAGAAGGATATAGGTAGCTCAGTGCGACTCATCATCGACCTTACCATGTCTAACAAGGTACGGTTTCTCCGTTCAGACACACCGTTTAATTGCGGTGTTCCAGGAGGAGTCCACTGTGAAAGAATACCATTTTCTTTCAAGTAATCTTGAAACTCATAACTTAAGTATTCGCCACCACGGTCCGACCGCAATGTCTTAATACTCTTGCCTGTTTGTTTTTCTACTTCGTGTCGAAACTCTTTGAATTTCTCAAAAGTTTCCGACTTGTGTCTCATTAGATACACATAACCATAACGAGATGCATCATCCGTAAAGGTTACGAAGTAATGATATCCACCTCTAGCCTGGCTAGACATGGGCCCACATACGTCGCTATGAACGAGGGCTAACAGTTCTGTGGCACGTTCACCTTTACCACTAAAAGGTGATTTAGGCATTTTGCCTAAAAGACAAGATTCGCAGACATCATATGAATTAAGATCAAATCCGTCCAAGTACCCACTCTTCGAAAGTGTGGATATGCGAGTCTTGTTAATGTGTCCTAGACGACAATGCCACATGTAAGCTTCATCTTTTAGATTACTCCATTTGAGCCTTTTGTTTGTTATTTTATGTTTAGGAGATTCATTTATATTCAAAATATAAAGGCCATTATTCGCTACAGCAGTGCAAATTTCTGCATCATTTTTATATAAATAACACCCAGTGTTTCTAAATACAAAAGTGTACCCATGCTGGGTTAACAAAGATACAGATATGATATTCCTAGTCAAACTAGGTATATAATAACAGTTCAAAATTTTAATCATATGCCCCGAGGGCAATTCCAAAACAAAAGTCCCTACAGCTAAAAAAGCAACTGGAGTTCCGTTTCCGACTCGTAGATCAATCTCCCCTGAAGCCAGCATCCTGCTATTCTGCAGATCCTGCAAATCAGTACATATATGAGCAGTACAACCAGAATCAAAAATCCAATTTTTAAAACTAGAAGTAGTCATATTTATCTCAATAACAAACATACCAGAGGCTAGTGCCTTGCCTGCCTTGATATCCTCCTTGTGTCCCTTGCCCATTCGGCAGTCACGTTTCCAGTGACCCTTCTTGCCGCAGTTGAGGCAGACATCTTGAGACTTGTCCCTTGGCTTCCCAGAAGCTTTTGTCAACTTGCCTTTACCCTTTTTCTTATGTTTCTTCTTCCTCACCCCTCCAGTTGCTTTGGGCCCAGCCTTTGGCCTCTGAGAGGTCGATGCAAAGTGCGCCTCGCGCTTGCCCCCTTTTGGAGTTCTTTTTTAGACTCCTTCAAGATGGATAACAGCTCTCCAAGAGTGTCATCCGTATCCATCAACTTATAGTTGATTATGATTTGTTTCCAAGTATCAGGAAGTGACTGTAAGATCAAATCTACGGTCAGCTCAGCCTCCAAGACTATTCCCATATTGGCCAACTCATCAATATCGGCGATCATTTGAGCCCCGTGGGCCTCAACTGATGCGCCTTCAGTCATTCGGGCGCGGAAGAGTTTCTTCACCAACTCGTACCTTTCCATCCGCTTGTTGGAGCGGTGGAGATCTCGCAGTCTAGCCATCATATTATAAGGATCCAAGTCCCTATTCTGGCGACGAAAGTGCTGAGTCATCGAAGCTAACATAATAGCCTGAGCTGTGTCACAATCACTGCTGTGAGTTTTCCATAACTCCAGCTCAAGTGGGTCAGTGGGCTTAGGCGGGAGAGGTGTTTGTATAGTGTACAGCATCCTCTCAGCCCCAAGGACTATCCTCAGGTTCATTTCCCAATCAGCGAAGTTTGTGCCCTTAAAGACATTGTCACCCATGATGATGTCTCGGACATTTACCTTGCTTGCCATCTCAACTACGATAGTCCAACTATCTAGTTAACGATAAAATGGGTACAGTCAAACTGTTACAAGAAAAATAACAATGAATTAGTCCAACTAATTTTAATTAATTAACGAAATAATTTTGAAAGACGCGTAAGGCTAAGTATCTGAATGAAATTGCAAATTCAATACTAGCCTCCCACTATTTTTATCAAGTCTCTAACCCTCTGTTGAGAACTCGGGAAATCCTATTTCCTAGTGGGCTAGGATCCCGTTAAATAACACACAATCTTGACTTTGGCCAACAAATTGTATGCTATTTAACTAGGTAGATCTCAAAGATCAATTGGATCCAATCCAATTCCTAGATCCGGTTAGGTGGACATCCAAGTCCAAAACATATGTATATTACTTATGTCAATGTATCTAATACATTTTCCTAACCATATCCTCCGAATCATCTAGGCCTTGGCTTTGGCACAACAAACCTAATGATTCCGGTTAAGCGGGACCCATTGACAAGGAAAGTTTCGTAATCAATGTCGTTGGACAAGAAGTGATCTTGACTTTGGCCAACAAATCACAACTTGGACAAGACACCGATGTGGAACAAAACTCTCATGATTCAAGTACATCCTCAATTGACAAAGGTCTTGACTTTGGCCAACAAACCAATGCCAATTTTGGATCTTGAACAAGAATCATTCAATGGAAGGATAATTGCTTAATATAAATTGAGGGATTTTGCGTAATTGGCAACCAATTTATTATCTTTGTTAGGTCTCATCATCATACACCCTTAAGCATGCTTCTAAAACATCATAAAGCGCGTAAAGTAAATTAATAGTGATATACGGATGGATATATAAAACAATTTGTTCCTAGAACAAATCACTCCCTTTCCTCTCCCCGCTAGCAATATTCTACTTCTACCCAATTACATAATACAATAAGAGAAACCTCATTTACATTGAGGGGAATTAGGTGAGAAGAGAATACAAAGAGATAAAAGAGATAAGGCTGGACACGCAGGTCCAATTTATAAATTCTAAATTTACAATAATTTCTAAAATTACCCTTTCCCTTCTAATATCCATCCGCTATACACTATTCATTCATCACATACATGTATATTCATTCAAGACATGCTATACAACCAATCAAATCCAATTAATTAGTCTTTGTTTAAGTGATCATCCAATGTTCAAACAATGGTTTGATTTTGCGCGAGTCCAACTCGTTTGAGAATAAGTACATAAGGTACGAATTCACGAATTATATCGAACTACCCGTTAAATCCAATTTAAGTCGTATTCAATACTAATTCAATTTATTTAATTCCAAATTAAATGTTTACACTTTTAATGTGCTTTTAAAGATTAGATTCTAAATCTTATCAAATTGGGTCTCCAAGCCCAACTAACATCCAATGTGTGTTTAATTAAAGTCCGATGGGCTTTCAATTGATTTATCAAGGCTTGGGCTTTGGTCAATGTGGGTCAAACCCAATTACCAAGCCCAAATAAGGAATCACCCTTAAGTGCCATAAAATCAATTTCAAGCCCATAAGGCCCAATTAAACATAAAAGCCCATTAATTAAATTTTAATATTCCAAATTTTAAAATTCAATTGATTAAAGTGTAATTGCATGATTAATTCATTAAACCAAATATTTCAAAACACCAATTTAATTTATTAATCATCAATTGTTCAAAACACTTGTCTAACATTTATTTGAACAAAAAATCAAGTCCTTTAACATGTCATGTTGTATTCGGCCAAGAGGGATTTTTGCGGTTCGATTTGTTTTTCAATCCAATTGAATCACTAATCTACATCCCGTATTGATTTTAAGTCATCTAATGAACTTGAAAGCAAAAAAATCCAATTAAGTGAAAGGATCTCCATTTTCGGTCAATCAACAACAATTTTGGTTAAAAATTCATCCAATGCATTTTTCTCAAAATTGATCATGTAATACATCATATTACATCATTAAGCATACTCCAATCATCTAATGAACTTGTGCATGCAAAATACCAAAACCAGTAAATTCGGCCAAGGCATCAATTTTTGGGGAAAAAATTATCCAATGCATTTTTCTCAAAATTGATCATGTATATATCATATTACATACATTTAAGCATACTCAAATCATCTAATGAACTTGTGCATGCAAAATTCCAAACCAGTGGAAGACCTACACATTCGGCCAAGACAACCACTTTGGGGAAAAATCATCCAATGCATTTTTCTTAAAATTGATCATTTAATATATCATATAACATACATATAAGCATACTTTAGCATCCAATTTCACAAGAACATGCTTCAATCAATTTTCCCCAAATTAACCCTAATGTATTTCATGCTTAAACATGGCTCTGATACCATTGTTGGTTTCTATAATTAGTCCCAAAGAAAGATTAAGCCATAGAAATACAAATAACATACATGCAAAGCTAGAAACATGGCGGAATCATACTTACTAAGCTTTGTGACGAAAATGGTGAAGACAATCCTTGAGTCTTCAAGGTGGAAGTTTCGGCCAAGCAAGAAGATGGAGAGAAGCTTCAAGTCTTCAAGTGTTCCAAGCTCCAAGGTTGTTTCCCTATCACCTCTTTTGATCCTTAAATGTGCTAGCAAAAGGAGAAATGAAAACAATTTTCTGCCTTCTTTGAAGAAGCTCACGGCGTGAGCAGGAGAAGGAGAGGAGTGTTAGCCTTTTCATTTTTGGTCTCTTTTGTTTCCAAAAACGTGAGAGGCAATGAAAAGCATTATGAGATATCAAATACCAAAATGAATTTTTTAATTAAAACCCTTCAAAAACCGTGAAAGGTTTTCCCTCCAAAGGAAAATTCATCATATGCCATCATTATCTCACATTGAGAATAGAGACAATGTATCATCCCATAAAGGTGACTAGATACATCCATCATCTATTCGTGTCAAGTAATGAGATATTCGCGATGTGATTTGCGGATTCCACCCGTTTCAAAATACGAATGTGTCCGCAAACACTTTCGGGCCCAAATTCGCTAATTCCGAATTAACGAATTTCCGTCGCGACGAGAATTAAATAATTACGCCTAGCGAATTATTATTCAGATCGCTAACGAATTAATTCCAAATTAATTCGTTTGCCCGAATTAAAATCCGATTTTAATTCCGCGTCGAAATCTAATTTCGTTTAATAATATATCGAATATATTATTTTATCGATTAATTCCAAATTAATCGATCTCTCTCTCTCTCCTAATAAGGCATTTTATCCAAGATAAAGTTTCTCCGTAATTAATCCAAGATTAATAAAGTTCGAATCAAACATCATAGGTGAATCTTCAGGAAGCGACCCAAGAGATCTCCGGATATGTTGGCAGTAAATACGGTCGTTGGATAATCCAAACACGTACGTACCTCGTACTACGTTTTTACCGATTTACAAGACAATGTTGGCTTCTAGCAAAGCGCCATGCCTACCCAATTCTCCAGAAATATTCTTACTGGAATATTAGATCTTTATCAAGCGTAGTATACCGTAGTATCGCGTACATCGATCCAGTATCGGAACGATCACATGTTAGGCCTGGGGCTGGAAATGTGTCTGCCCCGTACGAAACATATATCGGATATCAAACAACTAGTCTCTTTAAATCGGACAATCCTGACCTGGTCATATTGTCCCGACGGTTGCAACCTTTTATAGAGTACTAGTTCTGTATCCTGCGTGATCATCATCTCCATATGTCTGAAGTGATACTTCCATCTTGACATCACATCCAGTACACTACGATTCTTGATAAACCCAGAAGAGGCGTACACAGAACCGGTTAAAGCCCGAACCACCACAACCAAAGTTTACCGATTGTCGCAAGTACTAGCGATGCAAGTCTCAGGTTAAGACCATATACACCTACCCTGATGCGGCCTCCCATAGACACGCAGACATACTACCAATGGGATTCCGTGGGGTCTATCCAGAGCGAAGCTGTTTTCCGTACCATCGGTAAAACACAACCTCCTATCGCACTTGCATAAGTATCCAATACCAATTTAAATATATGAGAACTATGCCGTTGTGCCATCACAACTCGCACAAGTGCAATACTAGTCTATTCCGCATTATCGATGTCCGATCTCGATAATACTCCGACTAGGGATATTTAATGATTAAACCTTTTATATTGATATGTCTCATATCATCTCAATACGGAACTAATCATATGGACTTTTGCCATCAATATATCAAAGTAAATAATTTACAAAACGGCAAAAGGCAATTTCATGATCACATAGTTAATTTTGTACAATAATACAATATCATTTACAAAACAGTGACGCTATGGGTCATAATGTCTAACAATAGGTTTTTATGCAATTTAGATATAGGTTAGCTTTGTGTATTTATGTTGCGTAGGCTTTGTTATATCATCAATAAATCCATCATTTAGTAAGGGACCATTTCGAACAATGTTTTTGAGTCTCCATTGCAAGGGTGATGCGTCCTTAAATCATTTCACAGTTCAACTGGGTGGTGACTCCATTTTATTCTCCGGTTTAGTCCCAGAGGCTTGCTTCTTACACCCGACCGGGCTGCGCACTGAAAGCGCGCAGATGTTCTGTGTCTACACATGGCTTGAAAAGGAACAATCATGCAAAAAAGGGGATGCATTAAATTATTATTTAGGGAAAGAATATTGGTGTATTTTTTGTGGGGATTGGATTCTAATATTTTAGTTGGGAGTGATTTAATTTGATTTGGCATGTGTTGCATGTTTCTTAAATTGTTCTAATTATTGGGCTTGGCGAATGGGCTTCGTGTGGACCTAAAGGGGTTTCATGGTTTTGGATTGGTTGTATGGGTATGTGGGCTAATATTAAAAACAGAGATCAACTAAACGAACCCGAGGCAAACATGAGTTAATTCTGATAAGGTATTAATTTTAAATTTTCCATTCCGATGTCCGTTTCCCGCACTTCCGCAACTTATCGGTAGTGCCTCCATACGAGCTCATCATTGGGCTTTATGCAAAAATACAATGTCGACAGCTGAGATATGTCTCAGGAGCGGAAACTCCTTACACAACTATCTCAAACACAATTCCCTTTGGTTAGTAAAGATTAAAACATATAGAAATCAAAATTTATTTTTTATAAATTTTGAATAAAAACAACACAAAGAAAAATAAAAATAAAATTGTAGTCAATGTTATTTTTATGCATTATTTAGTTGTTTCTCTCCTTATGCTAGGGCACTACTGCTAAAAGTGTTTGGTTTGCCTTCTCAAACTTTACTTTCGATTATTTTCAACTATTATAAATACCATCTCTTCTGCAAAATCCTTCTAGACTTATAGTCTCTAAAACATTTCTCGTGTCATCTATGCATTCTTTTCTATTTAGCCTCTATTATTAAATCTTCCGAAGTCGTTGCTTTCTCCCTCTGAATGTCGCTAACCTCTCTTTGCTATTATTCCTTAAGAAACTTACTCTGCTACAAGGTTTCTTTCTTGTCTCAGATCCTTGAACTCCTTACACCTTTACTTTCCTAAAGACTCTATTAACTTGATTGCTTAGGATATCTCTTACTAAATTTTTGGTTCAGGGGCTATTCTTTACCCTAGTATTTCCTTCTCACTACAATGATACTCTGTATAAGTTGTACACCATATTCCTAAGAGTTATTTTTCCTGGGCTTTTCGTACCTCTAAGTCCTTACTTCTTTAAGGGCTCCTTAATTCATCGGTGGCTTCCAAATTTAACTCAACTTACGATGGCATCATACCAAATATGTCAATTGCCCTTCTTATCGATTTGATTGTCTAACTATCTCCCAATCTACCAAATATTTCAATTTCCCTTCTTCACTATTCCTTCAATTTACTAGAGTATAAGTTGAGCATATTCCTTCCATAAGGATCTTCAAATACACACTTCTACTTTACACTTAAGCTTGGTGACGCTCTGGTTAGGTGATTGCACACTTTCTAGAATTGAGGTTTCTGGAAGGGAGGATCGTCATTGGTTCTTCGGGGACCTAGTCGACTACTCAATGTCTTAAGAGTCATTACTCTTTATTGATTTATTTGAGGTCTTCACTTATCTTACTGTCTCCAAACTTCTTTTCTTATTTCACTATTCGTACTGAATTTTCTTGTCACTTCTGTTTCCTTCTTACTGTCTCCATATCCTATTCCTTGGCTCTACGCCATGCTACTGAGGCTAGTGGTGGTTCACTCTTCTAGTTATTTGCTAAATCTATGCTCTTTGCTCTTGCCACCAATCACAACTATGGAACTTTGTTCTATGGTCCACACTAGTACCTTCATCACTTCTAAATATCCCCAACCTCACGGGTCTGTTCTTTTATACTTCCATGGTCTTCTACTGGCTGGTGGGTTGATCCTTAGGTTCTACCGTATTGGTCTATCCTGTGGACTTTTACTAGTGTTGCAAACCTTATATTGACTTGTCTTGTTCTCTGGGCTACACTCGGTTCTTTTCCTAATAACCTCGAAACTTCCTTAATCCTTTTCTGGGTGATCTTCCTTCCAAGATCCTAAATGAACTCTCGTCAGATTTCTTATGGTCGTCTATGCCTTTGCTGGTAGGGACTAGGGTAAACATCTTATGTCTCGACGGGCTTTGGTATCCTTGTTCTGGTGCTCTGTGTCCTGGTAGGGTCTATTCCTCATGTAAGGTAGGTATGAGGTAGGCTCTATCAGGGAAACTTCCTTATCTGGTGTCACTGGAGGGTTCGAAGACTAGATAGTTTGAGGTCTTGACTCTATCAGATTGCTGGGGTAAGGTAACCAACTGTTCATGTTTTCCTGCTTATGAATCTGGGTATGGGTTTGGGATCTGGAATTCTCTAAATCCTCTTTATCATCTCGATCCATTGGGACTCTCAAGACTAACCTTGATTTCCTACTTATGTTATCTTGCTGGCTTTTTCCTTGCTACTAGGGGAACTTACTATCTATACGAAGTACTAGGTGGCTATTGAATTGACTTGGAGGAAGCTTTTCTGAGGAGGGATGGAATCTTACTTCTACAAGGAAATTCTATTACTTGCTGAGGCTTTACTATTCTCTTGGCTACTATGGGTTCCTGTAGTAGTCTGATTTCGTATCTCTTTCTTTCTTAATTCTGAGCACTTAGGCATTCTTATACCTTTCCTTACTATTCTTCTACCTTTCTCTCTCTTTCTACTTTTCTGGGTGGATATCTTTAAACTTTTCTATTTCTTTTTGTTTATTTACTTCTCTGTCTCTAGCTGTTTTAAGCTTCTAAGCATCTTTTCTTTCTTCCTTATAATTCATCTTTCCACTCCCTTGGGTACCTTTCTTAAAATCTTATCATATGGTTTCATAGCTTTTTTGTACTTATGGTAATAGGCTGAATATCTCCATGAAGATTCCTAACTTGGATCTAGAGTATAATTGTTCTCGTAAGGAATACTATTTGAATGATCTAGGAAAGCTTACTAACTTGTCTATGGATCTTGAGGACGTACTCGAGGATCGAATACTGGAGAGGTAGTACCCCGCAATCAAGTATCTCAGACATACAATGTATACAAGACCCCAGCACTCTACCTACTGCAGTCACTGACTCCCTAGACTATGCTCTGATACCATCTTTGTAACATCTCTGATCTGAGAGATGATACCGGCAGGGGATAGACCGTACTAACCCCATAAGCCTCTGACTCTAATAAGTGCTATTCAATTTCTTATACTCTTTTCTCTGATATACATATACATATATATATGTATAGTATGTAAGGGACCATAGCCCAAACTCAACAACTTATCATGAAAAATGTTGGGTTAGTCTAAGCTTCCCAAGATCATTTCAAGAAATGAAAATACAAAGTGAATACATCAAAGGAGGTGCGGAATACTCACAATGATCGGTTGAGACGATGCTGTGAAGACAAAAACGTTCTGCCCTCCATGGAAGCACTCGGCAGTGGCTGTGTGGAGGTCCTCTATTTTCAGCTTTGTGTCTTCCACCAAGCTCCAAGCTCCAAGCTTTGGTTCCATGCTCATGGGTGGTTTCCTTATCACCTTCGCATGTCTCTTTGAGTGATAGCTCTTGATATTTTTGCCACAAAAACATCACAATTTGCTTCCATTTTCCTCAATTTTCACAGTCAAACCATTGAGTTTTTGAGAAGAAAAATGGCATGTTGGCCGAGAGAGAAGAAGAATAATTTTGGCTCCAAAAACATGAACCAATGAGAGAGAGAAGAGTTTTATATGTTGTTAGAAGAAAAGTGTATCTAATAAATTTAATTTGAAAGTCAAAAAAATCATTAATAAAATAATGATAAATGTCTTTCAAATGCATCAAATGTTTTCCATCAACTTCCATCAACTCACATCAATCAATCAAATCAAGTGACAAGTTGTCACATCACTCAAAGTGACTAATGATTTGACGCTTGATGCGACTAGCGATTTGATGCTTGATGCGACTTGCGTGCCGTACTCGAATTCAAAATACGAATGTGCTCGCAAACAATCTCAGGCTCGGGTTCGCTAATTCCAAATTAACGAATTTTCCGTTGCGACGCAATTAAATGATTATGCCTAGCGAAATCACTATTCATGTCGCTAACGAATTAATTTTAAATTAACTCGTTCGCCCGAATTAAAATCTAATTTTAATTCCGCGTCGAAATCTAATTTCATTTAATATATCGAATATATTAATTTATCGATTAATTCCAAATTAATCATTCTCTCTCTTCAATGGATATTTTATCCCAGATAAAATATCTCCACAATTAATCCCAGATTAATTTTCTCTCTCATCTAATTAATCCCAGATTAATTAAAAGTGCGAGTCATACGTCATCGATGAATCTTCGGGAAGCGACCCATGAGATCCCCGGATATGTTGGCAGTAAATTCGGTAGTCGGACTATCCGAACACGCAAGTACCAAGTACTACATTTATACCAATTTACAAGACAATGTTGGCTTCTAGCAAAGCGCCATGCCTACTCAATTCTCCAGAAATATGCTTACAGGAATAATCGATCTATATCAGGCGTAGTATACATAGTATTGCGTATGTCGATCCAGTATCGAATGATCATGTGTTAGGCCTGGGGCTGTAATTGTGTCTGCCTTGTACGAAGCACATGTCGGATGTCTGGTAACTAGTCTCTATAATCGGATAAACCTGACCTTGTCATTTTATCCCGATGACTGTAGTATATAAGAGAACCAGTACCGTATCCTACGTGACCATCATCTCCATATGACTGGAGTGACACTTTCGTCTTGACATCACACCCTACACACTACGATTCTCAATATACCCAGCAGAGGCATACATAGAACCTGTTAAAGCCATGGACGACCAAAACCAAAGTATATTGATTGTCGCAAGTATTAGCGGTGCAAGTCTCAGGTTAAGACCAAATACACCTACCCGGATTTTGGACTTCCATAGACACATAATCATACTACCAATGGAATTCCGAGGGGGTCTATCCAAAGCGAAGCTGTTTCCCGTACCATCGGTAAAACACACCTAATATTACACTTGCATGAGTATCATATACCCAAATATATGAGAACTATGCCATTATGCCCTCACAACGCCACAAGTGTAATACTATTCTTTTACGTATTTATCGATGTCCAATCTCGATAATACTCTGACTAGGGATATTTAATGATTTATCCTTCGTGGATTGATACTGTCTCATATCATTCTCAATCCAGGAACAAATCACAGGGACCTCCTGTCATTTATACATCTTGGTGATCTAATCACAAATGATAAGAGAGCAATCTCCTTTGTCACATAGTTAATTTGTACAACAACACTATGATCTATATAAATAGTGACGCTATGGGTCATAATTGTCCAACACAAACTTAAGTCAAAAAATGGTATACATAAAACATGTGTCTTTACAACGACTACGACATGAATAGAAATCGTACATGACTTCTATTTTGACTCTGACTAGACTCTTATGCTCTCTAACTCTGAACTGGTGGACTCCAAACCCTAATGACTGCATCAGTAATGGTCCTTCCAAGCTTGTCCACCAATAAAACCTGCAACCATAGAAAATTAGGAGTGAGGGGGGGTTAGATCATTGAACGATCTAAGTGAGTGGACTAAAAAGAAAAATGCTGTTATAAAAACATTTGCTTCTAAATCCAAGATTTTCAATGAAAAACTTATAGGAAATTTTTCTTTCTGAAAACTTTGCTTGAAATCTCTTTAGTAAAACTTCTCTTTTTAAAACCTGATTTTGAAAATCTGGTTATGAAACTGTTCCTGAAAGTCTGATTTTCTAAAAAACTATTTGAAAATATGATCACTGTGAACTGCTATATATCTGAAAACTTTGACGTATGAGGGCATTACGTATCATAGTCCCCTCATACGCCTAACTGTAGGCAGCAGTGTAAATCCATTACTTTGAGGCGTTACGTATCGCCATCCCCCAAAGCATGCTACTACTGACTCTAAAACTGGTGGTCTTGGGACGTTATGTATCGCCGTCCCCCAAGCCACAAACTAGAATTGGGGGTGCGGATCTATGCTACCATCCAAGCTCTAAAACTATGGTATAGGGGCGTTACGTATCGCCATCCCCCGAGCCCTGCTATAGGATCTGGGGGCGTTACGTATTGCCGTCCCCCCAGTCCTCTACATGTGCATATGTCTCTGTCCGTCAATTCCAACTGTGTCAAGTTACATACTAGGGTCAGTTTTACCCTCATGCCCCGAAATCATAAAACCATGATTTGTATCTAAAAACTGTAAGAAACATTTTGTGAAAGGATTTCTTTCTCAATTAAAACTTAAACCATAACTTTGTATGAAATAAATGTAAAGAAAATCTTCTAACGCCCTAAAGCGTAAAAATGTAAGTCTGAAATAGAAATAACATAATAAAAGTCAGTTTAAAAGGAGAGTGTCCACTCACTATTTTGGAATCTGGCTGGCACTGGATCCCTTGTCTAAAGAGATTGCGGTTCATGTGGATAATATATGATCGGGAACTTAATTAGCATCAACGAAGTAAAATAATCCTCGATACTTCACAATACTTAAAGATACATCCATATATTATATATGTTGGATAATATGACCCATAACGTCACTATTTGCACAGATCATTGTGTTGTTGTAGCAAATTAACTATGTAACAAGGAAATTGCACTCTCGTCATTTGTGATTAGATCACCATAGATATATAAATGAAGAAAGGTCCCTATGATTAGTTTCTGGATTGAGATGATATGAGACAGTATCAGTCCACGAAGGATTAATCATTAAATATCCCTAGCCGTAGTATTATCGAGACTGGACATCGATAATGCGGAATAGGCTAGTATTGCACTTGTGCGCGTTGTGAGGGCACAACGGCATAGTTCTCATATATATAAGTATTGGATACTTGTGCAAGTGCGATAGGAGGTCGTGTTTCACCGATGGTACGGGAAACAGCTTCGCTCTGGATAGACCCTTCGGAATCCCATTGGTATTATGACTATGTGTCTATGGGAGGCCGAAATCAAGGTAGGTGTGTATAGTCTTAACCTGAGACTTACATCGCTAATACTTACGATAATCGATAAACTTTGGTTTTGGTGGTAGGGGACTTTTAAGAGGTTCTGAGTACACCACTTCTGGGTTTATCAGAGAGTCGTAGAGTATTGGGTGTGATGTCAAGACGGAAGTGTCACTTCAGTCATATTGGAGTTGATGTCACGCAGGATACGGTACTAGTGCTCTTGAGTGTTGCGCAACCAATCGGGATATTGTGACCAGGTCATGTATATCCGATTATAGAGACTATGTTACCAGACATCCGATATGTGCTTCGGACGGGGTAGACACTTATCCAGCCCCAGCCCTAGCACGTGATTATCCGATACTGGACCGATATGCACAATACAATAGTATACTACGCTTGATACAGATCTTAATATTCTTATGAGAATATGTCCGGAGAATTGGGAAGACTTGGTGCTTTGCTAGGAGTCGACCTTGTCTCGTAAATCGGTAGAACGTAGTACTTGGTACGTACGTGATTCGGATACACCGACGACCGTATTTACTGCCAACATATCCGGGGATCTCATGGGTCGCTTCCCAAAGATTCACCGATGACGTATGACTCGCACTTATATTAATCTGGGATTAATATGATGAGAGAGAGAATTAATCTGGGATTAATTTCGGAGACATTTTATCTAGGATAAAATATCAATTGAAGAGAGAGAAACATTGATTTGGAATTAATCGAGGAATTAATATATTTGATATATTAAACGAAATTAGATTTCGACGGGGAATAAAATTAGATTTTAATTCGGGCGAGCGAATTAATTTAGAATTAATTCGTTAGCGACGTGAATGATAATTCCGCTAGGCGTAATTATTTAATTCTCGTCGCGACGGAAATTAGTTAATTCGGAATTAGCGATTTGGGCCCGAAAGTGTTTGCGGACACATTCGTATTTTGAAACGGGTGGAATCCGCAAATCACATCGCGATATCTCATTACTTGACACGAATAGATGATGGATGTATCTAGTCACCTTTAAGGGATGATACATTGTCTCTATTCTCATGTGAGGTAATGATGGCAAATCATGAATTTTCCTTTGGAGGGAAAACCTTTCACGGTTTTTGAAGGGTTTTTATTTAAAAAAATTCATTTTGTATTTGATACATGATTGCTTTTCATTTTGGCTTCTCACGTTTTTTGTTAAAAAAACAAAAACAAGAAGTGAAATAAGCAACTCTCTCTCTCTCTTCTTCTACTCTCCCCTCTCTCACGACATTTTCTGGTTTTGAAAAGGCAGTGAACTGCCGAACAGAACAAAGGAAATGGAGGGAAGCAAGTGTGTTTTGTGGCAAAACAAGAGTGCTAGCACACTCCGGGATCATGCCAAGGTGATAAGGGAAGTATACCCATGAGCAAGGAACGTTTTGATGAAGCTTGGAGCTCGTTTTTCTTGTTCAAAATGGCACAAAACAGAAGCCAAATCTGCAGCAGTGGGCGCACATGACAGTGAACTGCCGTGAGCAGTGGCAGTGGGCAGTGAGTTCGTTTTTGTTGCCAAATCGCATCTCAACCGCTCGATGTAAGTATTCCGCACTTCAATCGTTGTATTCGCTTATGATTCATGCTTGAGTTTTGATCTTGGGACCTCTAGAAACTCCAACAATGGCATCAAGAGCTTAGGTTAAAAGCATGAAAAATGTTAGGGCTAAAATTTGGGCAAACTTGAATTTGAGCATGATAAATGAAATTGGATGGATTTGTATGCTTAATTGTGTTTGAATTGAAGATTGATTAGGTCAATTTGAAGAAAATATGATTGGATCAATTTTTCCCCAAATTACTACCTTGGCCGAAAATTGATGATGATTTAATGTCTTGGGATTTTTGATTTTTGACAATTGGAAGTGTTGGAAATCATTCGGGATGATGATTTAACGTCGATTGCGGAATCAATTGGATTGAATTCTATTTGGACGAAAAATCCCCAAATTGCCAAGTATGTCATGAAACTTTAAATTGGGTAAAATTGATTTGAGCATGCAATTATGAAATTGGATGATTAAGTATGCTTAATACATGTTTAATTGATGATTGGTTGGATCAATTTGATTAAATATTGTTTGGAACAAATTTCCCCAATTTTGAAAGTATGTCATGAAACTTGAAATTGGGTAAAATTGATTTAAGCATGCAATTATGAAATTGGATGATTAAGTATGCTTAATACATGTTTAATTGATGATTGGTTGGATCAATTTGATTAAATATTGTTTGGAACAAATTTCCCCAATTTTGATGTGTTGGCCGAGAGTTATGCCCCTTTGTGTTCTTGGTGAATTTTGATTTTTTGAAACATTGGATGTGTTGAAAATCATTAGGGTATATTGATTTAATGTCGAATTGGGTTTAATTGGATTGAAACAAATCGGACATGTAATTAACCTTATTGCCAAGAATAAAGTAAAGCATGTAATGGGTTTGATTTTAATCTTAATGTGTTGGACATGTGATGATGAAATTGAGTATGATTAATTGGACTAATTTAGTGTTTTGGAAATGTTGATTTAGTTGATTAATCATGTAATGCACTTTAAGTAATTAAATTGTTAAATTGGATTTATGTAATTTAATTATTTGAGGCCTTAAATTGATTATGGGGTCTAAATTTGGGCCTGTTGGGCTTGGGCTTGATTTTATCAAGTTGGGTTTAGGCCAAATGGATTGGATCCAATTGGGCCCAAAACCTTAACCATAAAGCCCAAATGCAACTAATGGACCTTTGTAATTTAATTGGGCCTAATGGGCCAAAATTAATTTAAAGGCTTATGGGGTAAATCCCGGATTGGACTTTGGTTGCGGGTTTGACCCGAGTTGACCAAAAGACCACGCCTTAAGAAATTAATTAAAAGCCCATTAGACTTTAATTAAATTAATATTGGATATTAATCGGGCTTTGAGACCCGTAGCGATTAAATTTGGAATTTAAGTCGAAAAGGGTTTATTATTAAAGTGTGTTATTTAATTTGGAATTAAATAGTGAATTAGAATTAAATACAATTGAATTGGATTTAATTGTGTAGTTTAATTTAATTCGGGAATTCGTACTTTAAGTACTTATTCGCAAAACGAGTTTGACTCGAACAAAATCAAATCGTTGTTTGAACATTGGATGATCACATAATTATCAGATTAATTAATTTGATTAGATTGATTGATAGCATGCTTATATGAGTGAATACATGGTTGTGATGCATGAATAATGTATATCGGATGGATATTAGATGGGTTGGGCAATTTTAGAAATTGTTGTAATAAATTCGATTTATTAAATTGGACCTGCGAGTCCAGCCTTATCACCTTCATTCTCTTTGTATTCTCTTCTCACCTATTCCCCTCTATGTATATGAGGTTTCTTTAGAAGTGTAGTGTAACGGGTAGAAGTAATACAAGTGCTAGCTTGAGTGAGAAAGGGAGAGATTTGATCTAGGATCAATGTGTTAAGTATCCATCCGCATATCATTATTATTTTTTTTCATACTCGCTTTATTATGTATTTAGAATGCATGTTTAAGGGTGTATGATGATGAGACCTTAACAAAGATAATTAAATTGGTAGCCAATTTGCACGCGAAAATCCCTCAATCTATATTAAGCAAATATCCTTCCATTGAATGATTCTTGTTCAAGATCCGAAGTTGGCATTGGTTTTTATTGGCCAAAGTCAAGACCTTTGTCAATCAAGGATGTACTTGAATCATGAGAGTTTTGTTGCATATCGGTGTCTTGTCCAAATCGTGATTTTTATTGGCCAAAGTCAAGATCACTTTTTGTCCAATGACATTGATTACGAAACTTTCCTCGTCAATGGGTCCTGCTTAACTGGAATCATTAGGTTTTTTTTTGGCCAAAGCCAAGGCCTAGATGATTCGGAGGATAGGGTTAGGAAAATGTAATGGATACATTGACATTATACATATGTTTCGGACTTGGATGTCCACCTAACCGGATCTAGGATTGGATGAGATCCAATTGATCTGAGATCTACCTAGTTAAATAGCATACAGTTTTTATTGGCCAAAGTCAAGGTTGTGTGTTATTTAACGGGATCCTAGCCCACTAGGAACACGGTTTCCCGAGTACTCTCACAGAGGGTTAGAGGCTCGACGAAAAATAGTGGGAGGCAAGTATTGAATTTGCAACATTCGTTCAATTACTCGCCATACGCGCTCATTTAAATTATTTCGTCATTAGATTAAATGTTAGTTGGACTAATATTTAAATTGTTGTTTTAATAAACAGTTGGACTGTATTATACTTGATTATATATATTGGATTATATTAATCAATATATTTGAATTAATTAATTTCAGTTTACAGTTGATTTTATAATTGGATTATAGTAATCAATGTAATTGAGGTTAATTAATTTGGATTATATTTGATTATATAGTTGGACTATTATAATCATTATAATATATATAGTACCACTAATCGTTGATTAAATAGTTGGACTATTGTAATCAAGATAAGAAATTGAAAAGTTGGATATTTAAAATATAATCTGGAATTAAAATATTTTAAATGATTTAATTTTCAAATTGGGAATAAATAATAGGTTACTTTATTTGATAAAATAACTTATTATACCTTACGCCCAAAATTAAGCAAAATAAGTAGAGCATAAAATCTTTGGAAGATTTATGTGATGATGACTTTAATGCTTAATTTAATATACTTACAATAAATCTATCTTTAGATTTAAAAGTATTAAAGTTGCAATTAATTGACTATTCTAGTGGAGAAAAGTCAAAGTTTGCAATTGGGCGTGTAGCACAAGGTGCATATCATTTCGATATTCTAAAACCCAAGGCTTGGCCAAAGGTTTGTGAAATATTGAAAAGATAATTGACATATCCCAAAATGACTACCATTTGGATATGGAAGACACGAAGGAATTAAAGATAGGGCGAGGCTCTAACTTTAAAAATATTTGTCAAAGTTATGTTTACTACTAGTATTGAAATTGGATTTTTAGTATGGTACATAATACATATATGCATTGACGTTCAGAATCCGCTGTGAGCTGGATACTGGCTTCAAGCCGAGATTTCTCTGCGAATCGGAAACGGGACGAAAGTCGCTGTTTCGACCGTAGATACCTAAGTTTAGGAACTACCCTTTGGGTATGTACTTAAATTAGGAAATTTTATAATGTAACTAGTTTAACTAGAGACATTATCTCTATATCAGTGTTTAATCCATTGCGGATAAAACCTTTATATATAGAACACTAAAGTGTTTCATTATATAAGATGATACTGAGATAAATACATTGGATGTAAATAACATAATTTATATTTTGAATATAAATAAAATCTCAAACATATAAAATGACAAATAAATAGCTCAAATTGATTTGATCAATAGAGACTTATTTGTGGCATTGTTGTCTGGGACACAATTAAACAAGACTCGTATATCCACACTTTTGAATTGTGGGTACTAGGACTGATTTGACTATTCAAATAAGGTCTACGAATCTAGTTTATTAGGTTAAATACCTAAAATACTATTTACTTGGTAATAGTAAAAGGGCCACCGATCTGTTAGCCCTATACATGGTGAAGTAAGTGGGCCCATATCTAGCTAGGCTAGATGTTAACATGAATATTTCGTGACCTTAACGGATGTGACATCACGTTATGGTTATGTGTTTCTTTTGAAGAACACAGATCAGAAACTTTTATAGTTTCGACACGAAGTAGAAAAACAGATCGGCTATAGTATTATGCCGCCACGGTAAAACCGTAATGAAAATACTTAAGCAGTAAGTTTCATATGTACATGAAAGAGTACGGTATTCTTTCATATGAGGATTCCTCCCGAGACACGTCAGTTAGACGGTGTGTCCGAACCAAAAACCGAATTTTTGTTGGACATGATAAGGTTTATCACGAGTCGCTCTGAGCTACTATTTCCTTCAACAGGATATGTATTAACAGTGAAAACTTATTAGAATAAGGTTCCATATAAATCTGTTTGACAGATATCATATAGGATATGAACAGGAAGAAACGAGGTTTCTCATTCCTGATAATTTGGGTATGCCAGGCATAACGTTTGGTTGATACCAAACTAAGGACCCAAATTGGATAAGTGCCAATATAGGTTATCCTAAGGGAAACCTCAAGTATAGTACTTGTAAATCTCACATGAGAACAACGTGATTGTTGCTCACCATGCGGTTTTTCCTGAGAGGAATACCGATATGCAGTGGTCAGTGGGAGGATAGTGATACTCGATGAAAATCGGAGTAATACTGTTCAAGGCCCGAAGTCCTTAATGGAACACAAATAGTTCATCTATGATGAAACTATACCATTAATCTTCAAATACACAAGAACTTCGTAGATCGGATAGAGTCAGAAAACAACCTAGGGTATGGGTTTCTGATCTAACCTCATAAAGATGTCAATCTTGCGAAGGTATATCCACCGACTACGTTTTGTGGAAGTGATACGAGGTATCGGCTCCCTGTTATGGCAAAGTGCCGTGAATCCGAAATGGATTTACCTGTTGCCATGGTAAATCCATTTTGAAAATGCTTGAAAATAACTGTATATTTCATTTATGAAATGTGTCAGTTACAGATCAAAATCGCTTTCCTGAAAAGGAAACCTTTTGGAGGATGATTAGAACATCCTGACAATTTTGTATAACCAACAAACAAGGTTTGCGGGTTATTCGATCCATGTTTGGATTGAAGCAAGCATAAGGTTCTTGGAACTGTCGTTTTGAAATAATCATAATGATTTATGATTTGACTCAAAACGAAATAATTCTTGTGTATATCAGGAGGTTAGTGGGAGATTGCACTAACAGTGAAATTCCCATAAAGCAATTGGTGAAAGCTTGGCTTTCATGGATATTCTTTCAATAGAAATTCTCCGTAGAATTCTGTGGAGTAACAACCTTTATTCAAGGAATAAAGATCTACTGGGATAGATTTGGAGTTGTTAAACTCTCTGGGAAATTGTACATTTAAAATGTACTTGTATTGGTGTCTCATACGCTTCGAGCATATGGAGTCACAATCGGGTCAATCCAAGTGATAGTCACTGGATTGAAGTTAAGAACATCTGTTAGTATCTCTGAGAACTAAAGATGCTATCTTAAACTATGGAGAAGGAGAACTTGAAGTGACTGGGATCACTGCTGCAAGTTTCCAAACAATTAAATACTACGGTACTATAAAGTTTGAATTACGGGACAGTGAGCTGGAAATATTCCGAGCAAGATAACTGTTGCCGAATAAACACAAATGCGGATTATTGCTGCAGCTGAGGCAGCAATAGAAGCCATTTGGGTCGAAAATAAATCTAATTAGATTAGATATAGTTATGTTAGCAGCTGAGCTAGGCGTCAGCACAGGCTAAGGAATTAAAGGTCTCATCGACGATCCAGATATATACTTTGATATTCATCTGATTCGTTCGGATCATACATCATGACGATGTGATGAGCGTGTAAATCGCGTTAGACGATAATCAAGCAAATCCGCTGATGAAAACCTTTCCTCAGCAATTTGAGCGAACCGTACATAGTTCGGGTGTGGGACACTTGAGTGACTGGCTATGTGCCAAGTGAGAGATTGTTGGATAATATGACCCATAGCGTCACTATTTGCACAGATCATTGTGTTGTTGTAGCAAATTAACTATGTAACAAGGAAATTGCACTCTCGTCATTTGTGATTAGATCACCATAGATATATAAATGAAGAGAGGTCCCTATGATTAGTTCCTGGATTGAGATGATATGAGACAGTATCAGTCCACGAAGGATTAATCATTAAATATCCCTAGCCGTAGTATTATCGAGACTGGACATCGATAATGCGGAATAGGCTAGTATTGCACTTGTGCGCGTTGTGAGGGCACAACGGCATAGTTCTCATATATATAAGTATTGGATACTTGTGCAAGTGCGATAGGAGGTCATGTTTCACCAATGGTACGGGAAACAGCTTCGCTCTGGATAGACCCTTCGGAATCCCATTGGTATTATGACTATGTGTCTATGGGAGGCCGAAATCAAGGTAGGTGTGTATAGTCTTAACCTGAGACTTACATCGCTAATACTTACGATAATCGATAAACTTTGGTTTTGGTGGTAGGGGACTTTTAAGAGGTTCTGAGTACACCACTTCTGGGTTTATCAGAGAGTCGTAGAGTATTGGGTGTGATGTCAAAACGGAAGTGTCACTTCAGTCATATTGGAGTTGATGTCACGCACGATACGGTACTAGTGCTCTTGAGTGTTGCGCAACCAATCGGGATATTGTGACCAGGTCATGTATATCCGATTATAGAGACTATGTTACCAGACATCCGATATGTGCTTCGGACGGGGTAGACACTTATCCAGCCCCAGCCCTAGCACGTGATTATCCGATACTGGACCGATATGCACAATACAATAGTATACTACGCTTGATACAGATCTTAATATTCTTATGAGAATATGTCCGGAGAATTGGGAAGACTTGGTGCTTTGCTAGGAGTCGACCTTGTCTCGTAAATCGGTAGAACGTAGTACTTGGTACGTACGTGATTCGGATACACCGACGACCGTATTTACTGCCAACATATCCGGGGATCTCATGGGTCGCTTCCCAAAGATTCACCGATGACGTATGACTCGCACTTATATTAATCTGGGATTAATATGATGAGAGAGAGAATTAATCTGGGATTAATTTCGGAGACATTTTATCTAGGATAAAATATCAATTGAAGAGAGAGAAACATTGATTTGGAATTAATCAAGGAATTAATATATTTGATATATTAAACGAAATTAGATTTCGACGCGGAATAAAATTAGATTTTAATTCGGGCGAGCGAATTAATTTAGAATTAATTCGTTAGCGACGCGCTAGGCGTAATTATTTAATTCTCGTCGCGACGGAAATTAGTTAATTCGGAATTAGCGTATTTGGGCCCGAAAGTGTTTGCGGACACATTCGTATTTTGAAACGGGTGGAATCCGCAAATCACATCGCGATATCTCATTACTTGACACGAATAGATGATGGATGTATCTAGTCACCTTTAAGGGATGATACATTGTCTCTATTCTCCATGTGAGGTAATGATGGCAAATCATGAATTTTCCTTTGGAGGGAAAACCTTTCACGGTTTTTGAAGGGTTTTTAATTAAAAAAATTCATTTTGTATTTGATACATGATTGCTTTTCATTTTGGCTTCTCACGTTTTTTGTTAAAACAAAAACAAGAAGTGAAATAAGCAACTCTCTCCTCTTCTTCTACTCTCCCCTCTCTCACGACATTTTCTGGTTTTGAAAAGGCAGTGAACTGCCGAACAGAACAATAGGAAATGGAGGGAAGCAAGTGTGTTTTGTGGCAAAACAAGAGTGCTAGCACACTCCGGGATCATGCCAAGGTGATAAGGGAAGTATACCCATGAGCAAGGAACGTTTTGATGAAGCTTGGAGCTCGTTTTTCTTGTTCAAAATGGCACAAAACAGAAGCCAAATCTGCAGCAGTGGGCGCACATGACAGTGAACTGCCGTGAGCAGTGGCAGTGGGCAGTGAGTTCGTTTTTGTTGCCAAATCGCATCTCAACCGCTCGATGTAAGTATTCCGCACTTCAATCGTTGTATTTGCTTATGATTCATGCTTGAGTTTTGATCTTGGGACCTCTAGAAACTCCAACAATATACACGAGGCTTATGATGTTTGGAAGCAGCTGCGAGTGTGCAGCAGAAAATTAAAAATTATGATGCTGCTATCCCTTTGCCCAAGACCCATTTGTTTTTATTATTCTACAAGCCTACGCATGTTACCATATATTCTAAGCATAAAAACTCATAAAACATGCAAAGAACATAAACTTAAACATGCTAACTATCATAAGAACTCTAATTAAAATTAAAGAAGAGAAAGACTTACTTGAACCGAAGACTCCTCCAGTCCTCCCTCCAATCTACAAGCTTTTCTCGAACTCAGCAAGCTCTTCCACGTTTCAAAGAGCCACCCAAGTGTGTGGCCTCCAAAGGTGCACACACCAAAGCCAAAACGCAACAGCAAGACTACCCCTTGAGTGCACGGGTATTTTGCCATTGGTGCTAGCCTAGGCAAATACCTCAAAACTTTTAACTTGAGATTCCTCTAGTCAATTAGACTTAAGGATCCTCAAAATCAGTGGCTTACTCTTAAAATTTAGAGTTGCTCACTTATATAAACCCAATATATGAAAAGTTTTGGTGAAAAAAATTGTAAAGAATTCTTTGGGTTTATATAGGTGCTCCAAAGACAACAAAATTAATTAAGAATCCGATGTGGGATAAATGCTAATTAAATCATAGCCATTGGATCTTAATATAGTGGTTTAATGAGATTATAAAACCCTAATAAGAGTTTGGGCCGAATTGGAATTCAAAACAAATAAAATATATAATAAAATAAAATAAATAATATATAATAAAAATGCAGATTTTTTTTTTCAATTCCCAAAGTGCCCCTATCGTCATTCACCAATCCCTAAGCCATTTTGGAACCTAATAATTGATCTGTTCAATAATTAAACACATTGAAATATTTATGAACAATTCCTACAGCAATCATATATGCTGTTAAATTTGTAATGTGCACTGTTAACCATTGATTTCGACTTTGTTGTGTGTGACATTTTGGGTTCCCCTCAAGTGTGACATGAAATGAATCATGATAATTTAATCGAACATAAATTATCCTCTGATCAGATGGTCATTCGATTCAATGACCAAGGTTGACATATAGTAACATGCCAAGGCCCCCAAATGAGAAGGAAAGATATATATATACCCATTCTGTATGCGATTTACATATGATACGGTCCATCGTCTCACTGTATCCCCACCGTTTGACCTAGGGTATTGAAAGTGTCTACCCATATAGTCAAATGTATGATGTTGATAGTGTCATGAATCGTGCTAACCCAAGAATCTCACATGATTCTTCCGCTGCGACCACTGTCTCAAGCACTGATCACACATATCAACCCGCGAACTAGAATACTACTCTTATAAGAAAATATTATCCGAGAGAGTGGCGATTCTCTGTTGTATCTTTACAAACTTCATGTGTTTCAACAAATGACCCAATCATACCCTTATGATCGGATCTTTTGAACCGGGGAAAGAGAATGTCAAAGTTATTTGATATACAAAGAAGATTGTAAAGACCTCAAGTCTAAGGACTAGTCATACAATCGATATATGAAAGTTCTCACAGACACATGGGGTAAACACTCTATATGAAAACTTTCGGCGGTCAGTTTGATGGAAACGAGCAACTCATGCATCCATGTGATACACCAAGCAGACGGATCTCCGCTAGTAGCCTATGAGATTGGCTACCCCACTTAAGGGTGGATCATATCATCATGCTAGTCTCTCCGCTTTGTGAATGCCCAGATTATTCATAAAACTATGACTAGGAACATTTGAGATTAATGATTCTCATAAGGCGTGGAAGCCATCATCTTATTACTCCAAGGGCTTTATTAAAGTGTTTGATGATTCATATAATTTATGTAAGACACGTATAATAAAAAATTGCCATTTTATTAATTAATGAAAAATATTACAAATACATGTACATATAGCCCATCCATAAGTTGGGTATAAGGCATATCCCTTATAATCTCCCACTTGCACTATAGCCAACTAGTATGAATATGGACACCATACTCTCGGGTGTGCCTATCATGATTTTGTTAAGTCATCCATTTAGTCAAAGAATTTGCAAGATTATCTTATGTTGGTATTTTCTCTATAATAACTTATTTTTTCTCAACAATCTCCCCGAGATGAGATGAAATCGCCTGAGTATATGCTTGGATTTCTGGTGGGACCTTGGTTCCTTTTATTGAGCAATGGCGCCCGTGTTGTCAAAGTACATTGTGACACATTATTTATAGCGGGAAGCACTTCCAGCTCCGTGATGAAATTCTTTATCCAGACTGCTTCTTTAGCTGCCTCGGATGTTGTAATATACTAGGCTTCAGTGGTGGAGTCCGCTGTAGTTGACTGCTTTGAGCTTTTCCAACTGACAGTTCTTCCATTCATAGTAAACATATATCATGTTTGCGATCTCCTGTAATCCCTATCGGTCTGAAAGCTCGCATCACAGTAACCAATGACTTTCATCTCAAAACAATCTCTATAAGTCAAGAACACATCCTTAGTTCTTCTCAGATACTTGAGGATTGTTTTGACAATTGCCCAATGTTGCTCACCAGAATTTGCCTGATACCTACTCGTTATGCTAAGAGCATATGAGACATCAGGTCTTGTACATAGCATGGCGTACATGATCGATCCTATTGCTGAAGAATATGGAATCCTACTCATACGCTCTCTATCTGAAGGAGTATGTGGACATTGCTCCTTAGATAATTTGATTCCATGACAAGTAGGTAAATTACCTCTTTTGGAATCTTCTATTTTGAATCTTTTCAAAACTTTATCTATATACGTAGATTGAGAAAGTCCTAACAACCTTTTAGATCTATTACGGTATATCTTAATGCCAAGGATGTAGGCTGCTTCTCCCAAATCTTTCATGGAGAAATTCTGAGATAACCATTGTTTGGTGGCTTCCATAATGGGAATATCATTCCCGATGATTAATATGTAATCGACATATAATACAAGAAATATAACAGCACTCCCACTACTTTTCCTGTAAACACAAGGCTCGTCTACATTTTTGATGAAATCAAATTCTTTTATTGTCTCATCAAATCGTATATTCCAACTTCTGGAGGCTTGCTTAAGTCCATAAATGGATCGTTTAAGCTTGCATACTTTATTATGATCATCCTTAGATGCAAACTCCTCAGGTTGTGTCATATAGACTTCCTCTACGAGGTTCCCATTAAGGAAAGCTGTTTTGACATCCATCTGCCAAATCTCATAATCAAAGTGTGCACCTAGTGCCAGTAAAATTCGAATGGACTTTATCATTGCACCATGCTAGAAGGTTTCGTCATAGTCAATTCCTTGGATTTGTCTATAACCTTTCGCCACCAACCTGGCCTTATAGGTTTGTATGTTGCCTTCTGCGTCAGTTTTATGCTTGTAAATCCACTTGCAGCCTATAGGTTTTATCCCTTCGGGTGCATCCACCAAGTCCAAGACTTGATTCTGATACATATAGTCTATTTTAGATTTCATGGCCTCAAGCCACTTGACTGAATCAATGTCACGCATTGCTTCGTCATAACTGGTGGGATCGTCATTATCAATGACCTGATCATGTTCCTTATCAAAATGGAAACCATATCTTTCACGCTCATATCTTTCCCTACCAGACCTTCTAAGTTCATAACCTTGTGGTTGTTCTGCCGCTGCCCTTTTGAGGGGCCTGGGGTTTAGTTCTATATTAGTTTGTTCTTCTCGTACCTCATTGAGGTCAAGTCTACTCCCACTATATTTCATGAGAAGGAATTCATTCTCTAGAAATTTAACATTTTGTGAGACAAATGTTCTTTGTTCATTTGGGACGTAGAACACGTATGCTCTTGAGTTCAAGGCATATCCTACAAACTTACATTTAACTGCCCTATCATCCAATTTGTTAGTTTGTGTGAGCTTAACATATGCGTCACATCCCCAAACTCTTAGATAACTAAGACTAGGACGTTTCCCAGACCATAACTCATATGGTGTTTGACTAACAGTCTTAGAAGGAACTTGGTTTAGTAGTAGTGTTGCAGTTTCTAAAGCAAGACCCCAAAATGAAAGAGGTAGATCTGTGTCTGGCATCATTGATTGGACCATATCTAATAATGTCTGATTTCTCTTTTCGGAGACCCTATTATACTGTGGAGTTCCCAGAGGATTCCATTGGGAAACAATGCCATTTTCTCTCAAGTAATCTTGAAATACGTCGCTTAAGTATTCACCACCTCGGTCAGACCTTAGTGACTTAATACTTTTATTATGCTGGTTTTCTACTTCAGCTTTGAAGTCCTTGAATTTCTCAAAGGCTTCAGATTTGTACCGCATAAGGTACAAATACCCACATCGCAAGTGATCATCGATAAAGGTAATGAAGTAGGAGAATCTACCTCTAGCGGTGACTGATATTGTTCCACATACATCAGAGTGTATGAGTTCTAATGTCTCTGTTACACACTGTCATTTACCTTTGTAGGGTAATTTGGTCATTTTACCAAGTAAACAAGACTCACAAGTTCTATTAGGATAATATTTGAAGGGTCTTAAATACCCATCCTTGTGTAGCTTAGTTAATCTTATTTCATTGATATGACCTAAGCTACTGTGCCATAGAAGTGATTCATTGAGATTATTCGAGTTAACGTTGTATATATTAGAGGTTGAACATTCTTTGTTAGTTTGTAAGACATATATACCATTATTCAAAATACCATCTCCATATTTTATTTCATTGAAATAAATAGAACATTCATTACAACTTATTAGGCATGAAAAACCTTTATTACATAAAGAAGAAATTGAAATGATGTTCTTTACTAGAGAAGGTACATAAACACAATATTCGAAGTCTAAAACTAAACCATTCGGCAAAACTAATGAATAAGTCCCCACGCACAATGCAGCCAATTTTGCTCCATTACCCATGCGTAAGTTAACCTCCCCATGACAGAGTCTCCTACTATTTCTCAAGCCCTGCACATTGTTACACAAGTGAGTCCCACAACCGGTGTCAAACACCCAAGTAGAAGGTTCAGAGTTTTGAGAATACAGTTCAATAATATACAACATACCTGAAGCATTTTGCTTCTTGACCTCTTGGGCTTCCCTAACTTCCTTGGCTTTCAAGCATCTCAAGTTTTTCTTCCAATGACCCTTCTTTCCACAAAAGAAACATTTCCCATTTCATTTTTTCTTCTCCACCTTACCATTGGGCTTTAGGTGATCTGGAGCCTTGGCCTTGCCCTTATTTTTCTTTGGGCCTCGTGGCTTCAGGTCCGTACTCGTAAGCATGACGAAGGTTTTAAGCTCCGGTTTCAAGTCCTTCTCTGCTTGCTTTATCAGATTGTGTAATTTTGCTAAAGTAGCTTCTTTATTAGAGAGATGAAACTGCATAATAAAGTTAGAGAAGTATTTTGGTAAGGACTGAAGAATTAGATCGTGACCTATCTCATGATCCATGATGAACTCGAGGTTGGCCAATTTTTCAATATGGTGAATCATCTTAAGCACATGTCCACTAACAGATCTTTCCTTATACCTTGTTTGGAATAAGGCACATGACACTTGGAATCTCATGGTATGAAGGAAAGTTGCATACAACTCCTTCAAGTTAAAGATGATGGTTTGAGCATCCATATCTTCATAAGCATTCTAAAGTTCGTCCGACATAGAGCCAAGCATTATACAAACTGTTGGACAAAATGACCCATAGCGTCACTATTTGCACAGATCATTGTGTTGTTGTAGCAAATTAACTATGTAATAAGGAAATTGCACTCTCATCATTTGTGATTAGATCACCATAGATATATAAATGAAGAGAGGTCCCTATGATTAGTTCCTGGATTGAGATGATATGAGACAGTATCAGTCCACGAAGGATTAATCATTAAATATCCCTAGCCGTAGTATTATCGAGACAGGACATCGATAATGCGGAATAGGCTAGTATTGCACTTGTGCGTGTTGTGAGGGCACAACGGCATAGTTCTCATATATATAAGTATTGGATACTTATGCAAGTGCGATAGGAGGTCGTGTTTCACCGATGGTACGGGAAACAACTTCTCTCTGGATAGACCCCTCGGAATCCCATTGGTATTATGACTATGTGTCTATGGGAGGCCGAAATCAAGGTAGGTGTGTATGGTCTTAACCTGAGACTTACATCGGTAATACTTACGATAATCGATAAACTTTGGTCTTGGTGGTAGGGGACTTTGACCGGTTCTGTGTACACCACTTCTGGGTTTATCAGAGAGTCGTAGAGTATTGGGTGTGATGTCAAGACGGAAGTGTCACTTCAGTCATATTGGAGTTGATGTCACGCAGGATACGGTACTAGTGCTCTTGAGTGTTGCGCAACCAATCGGGATATTGTGACCAGGTCATGTATATCCGATTATAGAGACTATGTTACCAGACATCCGACATGTGCTTCGGACTGGGCAGACACTTATCCAGCCCCAGCCCTAGCACGTGATTATCCGATACTGGGCAATATACACAATACTACGGTATATACTACGCTTGATACAGATCTATATATTCCTGTAAGAATATTTCTGGAGAATTGGGTAGGCATGGCGCTTTGCTAGAAGCCAATCTTGTCTTGTAAATTGATATAAACGTAGTACGAGGTACTTACGTGTTCGGACAGTCCGACGATCGTATTTACTGCCAACATATCCAGAGATCTCATGGGTCGCTTCCTGAAGATTCACCGATGATGTATTACTCGCACTTTGATTAATCTGGGATTAATTAGAAGAGAGAGATAGAATTAATCTGGGATTAATTCGATGAGAGAGAAAATTAATCTAGGATTATTTGCGGAAATATTTTATCTGGGATAAAATATTAATTAAAGAGAGAGAACGATTAATTTGGAATTAATCGATAAAATAATATATTTGATATATTATTAGAAATTGGATTTTGACGCGGAATTAAAATTAGATTTTAATTCGGGCGAACGAATTAATTTAGAATTAATTCGTTAGCGACGTGAATAGTGATTTCGCTAGGCGTAACCATTTAATTACGACGCGACGGAAAATTCGTTAATTTGGAATTAGCGAACCCGAGCCCGAGAGTGATTGCGAGCGCATTCGCATTTCGAATTCGAGCGCGGCACGCGAGTCGCATCAAGCGTCAAATCATTTGTCACATCATGCGTCAAATCAATTGTCACTTTGAGTGATGTGACTTGACAACATGTCACTTTATTAAAGTGATGTGATATGACTTAAAGTAATAAGTAGAAATGATGTGTGAAAAGTAGAAAAGCATTAATAGACTTTTGCTTTTTACTTTTGATATATATGATAATGATTTATATATATTTATTTTGTTTTTGAAAATAAATATATAAACTTATCATTCTCTCTCTTACATGCAAGGGCAATATACGGTTTCTCTCTTCTCCCTCCATTTTTCTCTCTTCTCCTTCACGGCTTCAAGCCGATTTCTTCTTGATTTTTTCTGGTTTGACCGAACATTTGAGAAGAAAATTGAAGGAGACTTAGTGCTAGCACACCATGAGTGATACATAGGTGATAGGGAAGTGATTCTTTGAGCATGGAAGCTTGAAGCTTGGAGCTTCAATGGAGTCTTCAATGGCCGAACATGGAGGAGACTTTCACAGCCCCACACCGTGCGTCCACAGCAGTTCACAGGACCAAAGCCGAGCAACATGCAGTGCGAAAATGGGTCTTGTTCTTCATTTCATCAAAACCGAAATTCAATGTGAGTGTATTCCGCACCTCCTTTGATGTGTTCATATGCGGTTTTTATGCATGATTTGTTGATCTTGGGACTTGATTTAAACTCCAACAATGGTATCTTGAGCTATTGATGCATAAAACCGAATTAGGGTTCTTGAGCAAATTTGGGGCTTTTTGATTTTAGCTTGATTCTGACAAATTGATTGTTTAAGAATGATTATATATGATTGAATTTGAGTTATATGTAATCAATTTGATAAAAAATTGATTGGATTGATTTTCCCCAATTTGCTTATTTTTGGTCAAAACTTTAATTTGGGCAAACTCGATTTAGGCATGATTTGGTTGAATTGTTTGATGAAGTATGCTTGAATGAGGTTGAATTGAAGTTGTGCATGATCAATTTCAAGAAAATTGGATTAGATCAATTTTCCCCAATTCTTTAGGTTGAACATGAAACTTGAAATTGGGTAAAATGTGTTTGAGCATGTTTTAATTGAATTGGATGTTTAAGTATGCTTAGAACATGTTTAATTGAGATTGTGTGTGATCAATTTCGTGAAATTGGATTGGATTCAATTTTCCCCAAATTGAAGGCTTGGCCGAAAATTGCATAACCCTAATGTCTTGGTAATTTTGTTTTGTTTGATCATTGGATGACTTAAAACAATGGGTAATGTTGTTTTGAAGTTCAATTGGATTGAATTTTGATTTAGAACATTTTTTCCCTTTTAAAGTGGCTTGGCCGAATCTTATGAACATGAAATTCTTTGTGATTTTTTGTTTTAATTCATTGGATGAATTGAATTGATTTGGGAAATTAAGATTGTGGATTCAATTGGATTGAAACCGAATCGAATTGAAAAACCCCTAATTGCCGAGACTTGATAGCATGTTAATTGGGTTTGATTTATTAAATTGTGTTGGACACTATTTGGTTGTTAAAGTGCATGATTAATTAGGCTAATTGATGTTTTAGAAATGTTAATTGGGTAATTGATTATGTAATACACTTAGGTTAATTAATTGTGAAATTTGGAATTTTATAAGTTAATTAATTTGGGCTTGATTTTGGAAATTGGGCTTGTTAGGTTGTAATTGGGCTTTTGGGCTTTGTTGTAACAAAGTTGGGTTTAGGCAAAATTGGTTGGATCCAATTAGGCCCAAAACCGAATCCAAAAGGTCCAATTATGACTTAATGGACCTTAATTATTTAATTGGGCCTAATGGGCCAAAATTAATTTAAAGGCTTATGGGGTAACTCCCGGATTGGACTTTGGTTGCGGGTTTGACCCGAGTTGACCAAAAGTCCACGCCTATAGAAATTAATTAAAAGCCCATTGGACTTTAATTAAATAAACATTAGATGTTAATCGGGCTTTGAGACCCGTTGCGATTAAATTTGGAATTTAAGTCGTAAAGGTTCGTTAATAAAAGTGTAATATTTAATTTAGAATTAAATAATGAATTAGAATTAAATACGTATTAAATTGGATTTAATTATGTAATTTAATTTAATTCGTAGGAATCGTACTTTGAGTACGTGTTCGCAATACGAGTTTGACTCGAACAAAATCAAATCTTTGTTTGAACATTGGATGATCACTAATGATCAAGATTAATTAATTTGATTGATTGATTGATAACATGCTTGTATGAATACATGGTTGTGATGTTTGAATAATGCATATCGGATGGATATTAGCCGGGTGGGGCGATTTTGGAAATTGTAATAAATTTGATTTATTAAATTGGACCTGCGTGTCCAGCCTGATCTCCTATTTCTTTGTATTCTCTTCTCACCTATTCCCCTCCATGTAAAAGAGGTTTCTTTAGAAGTGTAGTGTAACGGGTAGAAGTAGTACAAGTGCTAGCTTGAGTGAGAAATGAGAGATTTGATCTAGGATCAATGTGTTAAGTATCCATCCGCATATCATTATTATTTTATTTCATACTCGCTTTATTATGTATTTAGAATGCATGTTTAAGGGTGTATGATGATGAGACCTTAACAAAGATAATTAAATTGGTAGCCAATTTGCACGCGAAAAACCCTCGTTTTATATTAAGCAAATATCCTTCCATTGAATGATTCTTGTTCAAGATCCGAAGTTGGCATTGGTTTGTTTTTGACCAAAGTCAAGACCTTTGTCAATCAAGGATGTACTTGAATCATGAGAGTTTTGTTGCATATCGGTGTCTTGTCCAAATCGTGATTTTTATTGACCAAAGTCAGATCACTTTTTGTCCAATGACATTGATTACGAAACTTTCCTCGTCAATGGGTCATGCTTAACTGGAATCATTAGGTTTGTTTTTGGCCAAAGCCAAGGCCTAGATGATTCGGAGGATAGGGTTAGGAAAATGTAATGGTTACATTGACATTATACATATGTTTCGGACTTGGATGTCCACCTAACCGGATCTAGGAATTGGATGAGATCCAATTGATCTGTGAGATCTACCTAGTTAAATAGCATACAGCTTTTTATTGGCCAAAGTCAGGGTTGTGTGTTATTTAACGGGATCCTAGCCCACTAGGAAACACGGTTTCCCGAGTACTCCACAGAGGGTTAGAGGCTCGACGAAAAATAGTGGGAGGCAAGTATTGAATTTGCAACATTCGTTCGATTACTCGCTAAACACGCTCATTTAAATTATTTCGTCGTTATATTAAATGTTAGTTAGACTAATATTTAAATTGTTGTTTTAATAAACAGTTGGACTGTATTATACTTGATTATATATAATTGGATTATATTAATCAATATATTTGAATTAATTAATTTCAGTTTACAGTTGATTTTATAATTGGATTATAGTAATCAATGTAATTGAGGTTAATTAATTTGGATTATATTTGATTATATAGTTGGACTATTATAATCATTATAATATATATAGTACCACTAATCGTTGATTAAATAGTTGGACTATTGTAATCAAGATAAAATTGAAAAGTTGGATATTTAAAATATAATCTGGGATTAAAATATTTTAAATGATTTAATTTTCAAATTGGGAATAAATAATAGGTTACTTTATTTGATAAAAAACTTATTATACCTTACGCCCAAAATTAAGCAAAATAAGTAGAGCATAAAATCTTTGGAAGATTTATGTGATGATGACTTTAATGCTTAATTTAATATACTTATCATAAATCTAATTTAGATTTAAGAAGTATTAAAATTGCAATTAATAATTCTTGGAGAATTAATTGACTATTCTAGTGGAGAAAAGTCAAAGTTTGCAAATGGGCATGTAGCACAAGGTGCACATCGTTTCGATATTCCGAAACCCAAGGCTGGCCAAAGGTTTGTGAAATATTGAAAAGAATAATTGACATATCCCAAAGTGACTACCATTTGGATATGGAAGACACGAAGGAATTAAAGATAGGGCGAGGCTCTAACTTTAGAAATATTTGTCAAAGTTATGTTCACAACTAGTATTAAAATTGAATTTTAAATACTTAGTGTGGTACATAAAATATATGTATTGACGTTCAGAATCCGCTGTGAGCTGGATACTGGCTTCAAGCCGAGATTTCTCTGCGAATTGGAAACGGGACGAAAGTCGCTGTTTCGACCGTAGATACCTAAGTTTAGGAACTACCCTTTGGGTATGTACTTAAATTAGGAAATGTTATAATGTAACTAGTTTAACTAGAGACATTATCTCTATATCAGGGTTTAATCCGATACGGATAAAACCTTTATATTCTAGAACACTAAAGTGTTTCATTATATAAAGATGATACTGAGATAAATACATTAGATGTAAATAACAAAATTTATATTTTGAATATAAATTAAATCTCAAACATATAAATTGACAAATAAATAGCTCAAATTGATTTGATCAATAGAGACTTATTTGTGGCATTGTTGTCTAGGACACAATTGGATGCGCATCACTTAAGAGCACTAATACCGTATCCTGCGTGACATCATCTCCACTATGACGGGAGTGACACTTCCGTCTTGACATCACATCCAATACACTACGATTCCTGATAAACCCAGAAGAGGTGAACACGAACCAGTTAAGATCCCCCCACCACCAAAACCAAAGTTTACCGATTGTCGTAAGTATTAGCGATGCAAGTCTCAGGTTAAGACTATACACACCTACCTTGATTTCGGCCTCCCATAGACACCTAGTCATAATACCAATGGGATTCCGAAGGGTCTATCCAGAGCGAAGCTGTTTCCCGTACCATCGGTGAAACACGACCTCCTATCGCACTTGCACAAGTATCCAATACTTATATATATGAGAACTATGCCGTTGTGCCCTCACAACGCGCACAAGTGCAATACTAGCCTATTCCGCATTATCGATGTCCAGTCTCGATAATACTACGGCTAGGGATATTTAATGATTAATCCTTCGTGGACTGATACTGTCTCATATCATCTCAATCCAGGAACTAATCATAGGGACCTCTCTTCATTTATATATCTATTGTGATCTAATCACAAATGACGAGAGTGCAATTTCCTTGTTACATAGTTAATTTGCTACAACAACACAATGATTTGTGCAAATAGTGACGCTATGGGTCATATTATCCAACAATCTCCCATTTGGCACATAGCCAGTCACTCGAGTGTCCTACACCCGAACTATGTAAGGTTCGCTCAAATTGCTGAGGAAAGGTTTTCGTCAGCGGATTTGTTTGATTATCGTTTGACGCTATTTATACGATCATCATATCGCCACGATGTATGATCCGAACGAATCAGATGAATATAGAAGTATATATCTGGATCGTCGATGAGACCTTTAATTCCTTAGCCTGTGCTGACGCCTAGCTCAGCTGCTAACAGAACTATATCTAATCTAATTAGATTTACTTTCGACCCAAAAGACTTCTATTGCTGCCTCAGCTGCAGCAATAATCCGCATTTGTTGTTTATTCGGCAACAGTTATCTTGCTTGGAAGATTTCCAGCTCACTTCCGTTATTCAAACTTTATAGTACCACAGTATTTAATCGTTTGGAAACTTGCTGCAGTGATCCCAGTCACTTCAAGTTCTCCTTCTCCATAGTAAAAGATAGCATCTTTAGTTCTCAGAGATACTAACAGATGTTCTTAACTTCAATCCAGTGACTATCACTTGGATTGACCCGATTGTGACTCCATATGCTCGAAGCGTATGAGACACCAATACAAGTACATTTTAAATGTACAATTTCCCAGAGAGTGTTAACAAACTCCGAATCTATCCCAGTAGATCTTTATTCCTTGAATAAAGGTTGTTACTCCCCAGAATTCTACGGAGAATTTCTATTGAAAGCCAAGCTTTCAACAATAGCTTTATGGGAATTTCACTGTTAGTGCAATCTCCCACTAACCTCCTTATATACACAAGAATTATTTCGTTTTGAGTCAAATCATAAACCATTATGATTATTTCAAAACGTCAGTTCCAAGAACCATATGCTTGCATTAATCCAAACATGGATCGAATAACCCGCAAACCTTGTTTGTCGGTTATACAAAATCGTCAGGATGTTGTAAACATTCTCCAAAAGGTTTCCTTTTCAGGAAAGCAATTTTGATCTATAACTGGCACATTTCATAAATGAAATATACAGTTATTTTCAAGCATCTTCAAAATGGATTTACCATGGCAACAGTTAAAAGGTTGAACCGTTATTAACTTAATGTTGATAACGATACCTTTTCGTCAAAAGTCTAGCTTTGCACGTTGGTATGTTGCCTTCCATGTATGTCTTCTTTGAAGACGTTTAATGTACCATAGGCACAATGCCTTATGGTACAACAACTAGTATCCAAAATAGTTGCTATACATGGAATCCATTTCGGATTCATGGCACTTTGCCATAACAGAAAGTCGATACCTTGTATCACTTCCTCAAAACGTAGTCGGATGGTACACCACCATAAGATTAACATCTTTATGGGGTGAGATCAGAAACCCATACCCTAGGTTGTTTTCTGACTCTATCCGATTTACGAAGTTCTTGTGTATTTGAAGATTAATGGTATAGTTTCATCATAGATGAACTATTTGTTTTCCATTAAGGACTTCGTGCCTTGAACAGTATTACTCCGATTTTCATCGAGTATCACTATTCTCCCACTGACCACTGCATATCGGTATTTCCCTCAGGAAAACCGCATGGTGAGCAACAATTACATTGTTCTCAAGTGGGATTTATAAGTACTATACTTAAGGTTTCCTTTAAGATAACCTATATTGGCACTTATCCAATTTGGGTCCTTAGTTTGGTATCATCCAAACCTTATGCCTGGCATACCCAAATTATTAGGAGTAAGAAACCTCGTTTCTTTCCTGTTCATATCCTATATGATATCTGTCAAACAGATTTATATGGAACCTTATTCTAAATAAGTTTTGCACTGTTAATACATATCCGGTTGAAGGAGATAGTAGCTCTGAGCGACTTGTGATAAACCTTATCATGTCCTCATCTGAAAGAATACCGTACTCTTTCATGTACGTATGAAACTTACTGCTTAAGTATTTTCCATTACGGTATTACCGTGGCGGAATAACACTATAGCCGATCTGTTTATCTACTTCGTGTCGAAACTCTAAAGTTTCCGATCTGTGTTCTTCAAAAGAAACACATAACCACAACGTGATGTCACATCCGTTAAGGTCACGAAATATTCATGTTCACATCTAGCTTAGCTAGATATGGGCCCACTTACTTCACCATGAATAAGGCTAACAGATCGGTGGCCCTTTTACTATTACCAAGTAAATAGTATTTCAGGTATTTTACCTAATAAACTAGATTCGTAGACCTTATTTGAATAGTCAAATTAGTCCTAGTACCCACTCTTAAAAAGTGTGGATATACGAGTCTTCTTTAATTGTGTCCTAGACAACAATGCCACAAATAAGTCTCTATTGATCAAATCAATTTGAGCTATTTATTTGTCATTTTATATGTTTGAGATTTTATTTATATTCAAAATATAAATTCTGTTATTTACATCCAATGTATTTATCTCAGTATCATCTTTATATAATGAAACACTTTAGTGTTCTAGAATATAAAGGTTTTATCTGCATCGGATTAAACACTGATATAGAGATAATGTCTCTAGTTAAACTAGTTACATAATAACATTTCCTAATTTAAGTACATACCCAAAGGGTAGTTCCTAAACTTAGGTATCTATGGTCGAAACAGCGACTTTCGTCCCGTTTCCAATTCGCAGAGAAATCTCGGCTTGAAGGCAGTATCCAGCTCACAGCGGATTCTGAACGTCAATACATATATGTATTATGTACCACACTAAGTATTTAAAATCCAATTTCAATACTAGTAGTAAACATAACTTTGACAAATATTTTTAAAGTTAGAGCCTCGCCCTATCTTTAATTCCTTCGTGTCTTCCATATCCAAATGGTAGTCACTTTGGGATATGTCAATTATCCTTTTCAATATTTCACAAACCTTTGCCCAAGCCTTGGGTTTCGGAATATCGAAACGATGTGCACCTTGTGCTACATGCCCAATTGCAAACTTTGACTTTTCTCCACTAGAATAGTCAATTAATTCTCCAAGAATTATTAATTGCAAATTTAATACTTTTAAATCTAAAGATAGATTATTATAAGTATATTAATTAAGCACTAAAGTCATCACATAGATCTTCCAAAGACTTTATGCTCTACTATTTGCTTAATAATGGGCTTAGTCATAATAAGTTATTTTATCAATAAATTAACCTATTTCCTTTCCCAATTGAAAATTAAATCATTTAAAACATTTAATCCAAGGATTATATATTTAATATTTATCTTTTCAATTCTTTCTTGATTTCAATAGTCCAATATTTAATCAATTTATTAAGGTACTATTTATTATAATGATTACAATAATAATTTTAATCAACTATAATTTTAATATTGATTACTATAATCCCATTATAAAATCAACTATCATTTAATTCAATTATATTGATTATTATAATCAATTATAAAATCAACTATAATTTTAATATTGATTACTATAATGTCATTATTAAAATCAACTATCATTTAATTCAATTATATTGATTACTATAATCCAATTATAAAATCAACTATAATTTTAATATTGATTACTATAATCCCATTATAAAATCAACTATCATTTAATTCAATTATATTAATTACTATAATCCAATTAGAAAATCAACTATAATTTTAATATTGATTACTATAATCCCATTATAAAATCAACTATCATTTAATTCAATATATTGATTACTATAATCCAATTATAAAAAAAACTATATATTGAATGAGTTTGTATATAGTCCAACTATATATATTTAAAACAACATAAAATATTAGTCCGACTAATACTTTTAATTATACGACGAGTAAAATATAAATGAGCGTGTTAAGCGAGTAATTGAACGAATGTTGCAAATTCAATACTTGCCTCCCACTATTTTTCGTCGAGCCTCTAACCCTCTGTGGAGTACTCGGGAAACCGCGTTTCCTAGTGGGCTAGGATCCCATTAAATAACACACACAACCTTGACTTTGGCCAATAAAAGCTGTATGCTATTAACTAGGTAGATCTCACATATCGATTGGATCCAATCCAATTCCTAGATCCGGTTAGGTGGACATCCAAGTCCGAAACATATGTATAATGTCAATGTATCCATTACATTTTCCTAACCATATCCTCCGAATCATCTAGGCCTTGGCTTTGGCCAAAACAAACCTAATGATTCCAGTTAAGCGGGACCCATTGACGAGGAAAGTTTCGTAATCAATGTCATTGGACAAAAAGTGATCTTGACTTTGGCCAATAAAATCACGATTTGGACAAGACACCGATATGCAACAAAACTCTCATGATTCAAGTACATCCTTGATTGACAAAGGTCTTGACTTTGGTCAAAAACAAACCAATGCCAACTTCGGATCTTGAACAAGAATCATTCAATGGAAGGATAATCGCTTAATATAGATTGAGGGATTTTCACGTGCAAATTGGCTACCAATTTAATTATCTTTGTTAGGTCTCATCATCATACACCCTTAAACATGCATTCTAAATACATAATAAAGCGAGTATGAAATAAAATAAGAATGATATGCGGATGGATACTTAACACATTGATCCTAGATCAAATCTCTCCCTTTCTCACTCAAGCTAGCACTTGTACTACTTCTACCCGTTACACTACACTTCTAAAGAAACCTCATATACATAGAGGGAATAGGTGAGAAGAGAATACAAAGAGAAAGAAGGTGATAAGGCTGGACATGCAGGTCCAATTTAATAAATCGAATTTATTACAACAATTTCTAAAATTGCCCACCCATCTAATATCCATCCGATATGCATTATTCATTCAACACAACCACGTATTCACACACATAAGCATGCTATCAATCAATCTAATCAAATTAATTAATCTGATAATTAAGTGATCATCCAATGTTCAAACAACGATTGATTTGTTCGAGTCAAACTCGTTTTTGCGAATAAGTACTCAAAGTACGAATTCATGAATTAAATTAAACTACATCATTAATCTAATTTAACATGTATTTAATACTAATTCATTATTCAATTCCAAATTAAATATTACACTTTATTTAATAAACCTTTTACGATTAAATTCCAAATTCAATCGCGTCGGGACTCAAAGTCCGATTAACGTCCAACGTCAATTTAATTTAAGTCTAATGGGCTTCATTTAATTTCTTTAGGCATGGGCTTCGGCAACCAAAGCCCAATAGTGGAATCACCCAAAATGCCTTAGAAATCAATTTCGGCCCATTAGGCCCAATTAAACATAAAAAGGTTCATTAGTCGCATTTGGGCTTTATGGTTAAGGTTTTGGGCCCAATTGGATCCAATCCATTTGGCCTAAACCAAACTTGATAAATCAAGCCCAAAAGGCCCAATTACAACAATTCAAGCCCAAATCCAATTTAAGCCTAAATAATTAAATTACACTAATCCAATTACGCAATTTAATTACCTAAAGTGCATTACGATGATTAATAACCTAAATTGATATTTCCGAAGCATCAAATTAGTCCAATTAATCATACTCAATTAATTATTATATGTCCAACATACAAATTGAAAAATCAAACCCATTACATGCTTTTAATGCTCTCGGCCAAGGAAGGTAATTTTGTCCGATTTGAATTCAATCCGATTAATTACACAATCGACAACGTATTAACTTCACGAATGATTTCATACACATTGAATGTCACAAAATCAAAATTACTAAGACATTCAATAGGGCTATACATTCGGCCGAGGTGAAGGAAATTGGGGATTTTTGTTCAATTCAAAATTCAATCAAATTGACTTCAAATTAACATCATCCTTTATCATTATACACTCATCCAATGAATTAAAATGAAAAAATTCCAAGAACTCCAAAAAATCCTACACTTCGGCCAACATGAATAATTGGGGAAAATTATTCCAAATCAATTTTCAACAAATTGGTCCAACCAAATGCAATTAAACATGTTATAAGCATACTAAACAATCAATTTATTCAAATCATGCTCAACAAACATTTACCCAAATTTTAAACCCTACAAATTTCATGCTTGCAACATTAGCTCTTGATGCCATTGTTGGTTTATTCTAAGGTCCCAAGATCAAACAAGACATGAAAACATGCGTGAATACATCAACGGAGGTAGCGGAATACTCACATTGATCGGTTATGTCGAATTGAAGACGAATCAAGCCATTTTCTTCACTGCCTTTCACGCCCACTGGTGGCAGTCCACTGCCCTGCAAAACAGAAATTTGAGTGAAGAAACGGAGCTCCGAGCTTCATCCGATGGATCCCGGCTCATGGGGGAACCTCCCTACCACCTTCGCAAGACTTGTAAATGTGCTAGCACTTGATTTCTCACCATGAGAAACCACTCTTGGCTTCCCTTTGTTCACGCCATTTCTGGTTCCAAACCAGTGAACATTTCATGCTTTTGGCGTGAGGAGAGGAGAGAGTTTGAGAGAAAAAATGTGTGTTAATTGATTTTTGTTACCAAAAATCAATTTATATTTATGCCATAATATTTATTAAATTAATAATAAACTTATGACACAAATCATGCAATGACTTAGAGTGTCTAACACTCAAACTCCATGCAAAACCATTGAGTGTATTGTACACTATCACCATGCAATGCATTAACAATTAAGTAATGCATAAAATGACATGTGTCATGTGGGCCCCACACGTTTCCAAATGAAAGTGGGCCCACGTGCACTCACGCGTTCGGGTTCGATATTTCCGAAATACCGAGCTTACGTCGCGACGTTAATAAAATCGAATAATTGCGGCTAGCGAAATTATTATTTACGTCGCTAACGAATTAATTCTAAATTAACTCGTTTGCCCGAATTAAAATCTAATTTTATTCCGCGTCGAAATCTAATTTCGTTTAATACATCGAATATATTAATTTACCGATTAATTCCAAATTAATCGTTATCTCTCTCTAGACGATATTTTATCCTAAATAAAATATCTCCGTAATTAATCCTAGATTAATTTTCTCTCTCTTCTATATAATCCCAGATTATTCAAGAGTGCGAGTTGTGCGTCATCGGTGGATTATCGGGAAGCGACCCATGAGATCTCCGGATAAGTTGGCAGTAAATACGGTCGTCGGAGTATCCGAATCACGTACGTACCAAGTACTACGTTCTACCGATTTACGAGACAAGGTCGACTCCTAGCAAAGCACCAAGTCTACCCAATTCTCCGGACATATCCTCTAAGAATATCAAAGATCTGTATCAAGCGTAGTATACTAATGTATTGTGCATATTGGCCCAGTATCGGATAGTCACGTGCTAGGGCTGGGGCTGGATAAGTGTCTGCCCCGTCCGAAACACATATCGGATGTCTGGTAACTAGTCTCTATAATCGGATATTCATGACCTGGTCATAATATCACGATTGGATGCGCATCACTTAAGAGCACTAATACCGTATCCAGCGTGACATCATCTCCACTATGACTGGAGTGACACTTCCGTCTTGACATCACATCCAATACACTACGACTCTCTGATAAACCCGGAAGTGGTGTACATAGAACCCGTTTAAAGTCCCCTACCACCAAGACCAAAGTTTACCGATTGTCGTAAGTATTAGCGATGCAAGTCTCAGGTTAAGACTATACACACCTACCTTGATTTCGGCCTCCCATAGACACCTAGTCATAATACCAATGGGATTTCGAAGGGTCTATCCAGAGCGAAGCTGTTTCCCGTACCATCAGTGAAACATGACCTCCTATCGCACTTGCACAAGTATCCAATACTTATATATATGAGAACTATGCCGTTGTGCCCTCACAACGCGCACAAGTGCAATACTAGCCTATTCCGCATTATCGATGTCCAGTCTCGATAATACTACGGCTATGGATATTTAATGATTAATCCTTCGTGGACTGATACTGTCTCATATCATCTCAATCCAGGAACTAATCATAGGGACCTCTCTTTTATATATCTATGGTGATCTAATCACAAATGACGAGAGTGCAATTTCCTTGTTACATAGTTAATTTGCTACAACAACACAATGATTTGTGCAATAGTGACGCTATGGGTCATATTATCCAACATCTCGACCCTGGGATTCATTCCCCAATGCTTGTCTTTGCCGTTTTTTCCTTTTCTTCAATACATGAGAGCAAAACAAAACAAAAAAAAAAATTTGTGCATGTGGCATGTATGCATGAATGTATTTCCTATTCCGATGGGTTAGGTATTCTTTGTGCTCCTCGGTGCTTCTCACCTACAAAAGTCTTTGATCGCCCCTTGGGTCGGCTTACAAATTCCTTCTGCCAGTTCTTTTCGGGTGGTTGCTCAGTTCTCTTTAGTCTCATTGCTCAAGTTCTCGATATATCCCTTATTTGCGGGGTGGTAGACTGGTCTCCCCCAGACTTGGCTTAGCTTTCTGCTCTCTACTGTTTGCACTAGGTCAAGGTGGACTACATGACGTGGCATTCCATATCAACATACTACATTGGCTTTTACGAAATAGTCTCAATAGTTATACATATTATCGTGCTCAAATGATGCCCAGTGTCGAAACCGGAGAACTTTCAAAGTACTCGATGTAACTCAAACCCGACTGTTTGAATAAATGATTTGAACCAGACTCAAAGTGTATGTGTGCAAAGGTTCTTTTACAACTTGATCCTTAAGTAAACCAACTCGATGATTTTGTTTTAAAGAATGGGATCATTGGGTCAAACCAACCTAGATGTCTTGATCATGCTCTGCAATTACTTCTTTGTACTCAATATGATATGATTTTCTTTTTTTCTTTTCTTTCATTTTTTTTCAACACACCTACCCTTTAAGGTAGTATTTCTCCTCATGGCGGTCCTAATACTCACCCATGGGTAGCTTCACGCTTATCGGTTATAGGTGGTTTATATTTTCTTCTTGAGGGACTTTTCTTTGGTTTCCATCCATACCACATATCGTAACACAAGTAAGCCAGGATGGACATCTAAGCGAACGATCATTCATCGATCCTCACACTCTTCAACTAGTCACATTGCCGACTACTCAGGCTTTCACTACTAAGATCCTATAATTAAGTGCTTACGTGTCTAACATAGATCAATTACTCAAAGTATCGGATAAAAGCACATCAAGAGTTTATCGTTTCTAAGATTTCACCCTAAAGCAAACATTTCATCATCGGACTTATGTCTAACTATTAAGGACTAAAAACAAAATATATTTTTTCAAGGCCCCCCAATGGTCTTTTTATTCTTGCAATAAGGTTTTATGTTTCTCAAATTCTTTCTCCTCAATGTGCATAACAGTCTCCCTCAACTGTCGAAAATCTCCAATCATAGAGGTCATCCTCCTCAGCTTGCAGTAAATACAAGGCTTAGTGCCCTTGATGATCATCTTGATCTGGTCATTCTCCGAGGGCCGAGTCTGTATTTTCAAAAGCTGGCTCCTCCAGTGATCTACGTAATCCTTTAAGCTTTCTTCCGACTTCTGTTTGGTATTCTCTAAGTCGCGAAGCGACAAGTCGATCTCCAGATCCATGACATACTGATTCAGAAAGGCCTCCGCCAATGCCCTCCAATCATCTCTGACCTTCCTCTCAAGGCCATGATACCACACCACGGGTGCCCCCTCAAGCGACATCCTGAACATCTTCTGAACCTGACACTTCGACAGACCCACCGAATTCATCACATAAACATATTGTCGAAGATAGACCCTCGGGTCCCCGTTCCCGTTGAACTTGGCTATGTCAGGCATCTTGAACTGAGGCGACAGCTGCTCCTCAAAAGTCATCACCTCATATTCTAGTAGATATTCATGCTTACCTCTCATCTTGCGGGTAACTGACTCTACTTGATCCATGAGTTTCTGCAACTCTGCCTGAGACCCGGCTATCATTCCGGTGGCATACTCAGCCACATCATCATCAAACAAATTAAATCCAACAAGGTATTGATCTTCCCCTTCCGACATCTATTTCCCGTGACTTCCGCAACCTAAAGGGTAGTGCCTCCATATGAGGCTCTGTTGGGGTTGGTGCTCAGAGCGCCAATTCCCGGTTGTATTTCTTTATGAATACTTCTGTAAAACGTTATTATTTTGAATAAAATATACATTTTCTATAATATAATGTATCTTTTAATATGGTAAAGTCGAAATGACCATAGAATGATTAGTCATGGTATTGTTACAAAAGCGTCGTAATAGTCATTGAGTAGTATCATGACGTTGTCATTCTCAGACTGTTCCTGGTCAAGGTTTATACTACTTGGTCAGTAAAGTAAACCTGTTGAGACCAGTAAATGTCGTATACATGAATATATGATTCCAATGGTTTAACAATGAACCATAAGTCTTGGAGACTAGTATTGACGTGTAGGTCTTTATAGCGGATAAACACTGAACTACTCACCGAAGATTCTTAATGGATGGTACACCAACGTTAATAATAATCTTGTCGGGTTGAGTAGCACTTGTGATTCTTAGACTTGAGATGCCACTGTGGGCACATGAGATATCTTCTACACTTAGATGGCAGTCACGTCATCGATCTACTAAGATCAGACCTCCGCCTGGTCATTGGGTGTAGACAGATACTCAGGGTGTCCTGTGTGTGTCAAGATAGGATCCGTCAGTTCTGTGTATCAGAGCATATGTAGTCCATATGATTAGCAATCAGATAAAAACCATGGGCCCGTGGTACAATTTAGAAGCTAGTTCTAAATATTCTTTTTGTGATTGCTAATAGAATAGTCGACTGGATAATCCCTATAGAGATTTGACGTTTACATCTATATCTCTGGGATTTATCTGGATACCTGTGACGGAGGAATTAGACATTTTTCGTGACCTCGACCTATATTATTCAGCGAGTTATCCGTGATCGTTATAATTTACGAGTGGATAAATTATGGACACGAAATTTGATTTCGTGACGGATATGCCTGAATCTAGAGAGTCTCAATAATGAAAAATACTCGTAGAGCACTAGGGCAACATTAATAAATAATATTGATTATTTATAAAGTCGTTTAAAGGTTAAACGCAAAATACATGTGTAGGGACCCGATAGTCTTTTCCTTAATTTTTGTGTATTTGTAATTAATGCTTGATTAATTCAAATACACATTAATTAATTATCAAAATGAGATATTTTACTAATATCATAAATGAATGTATGTATTTAATATTTAATGTAAATATTATACATATATTTAATATATTTGTATTTAATTAATTATTTAATTATTTAATTGTTAAATGATTAAATTAATTAAAGTATAGATATTTTGAAGTTGTGATATTTATTTTAATGGCTAAGTTGCAATTGTTTACTTGTTTGAATTTATCATTAATGTGATGATCATTTAATAAAGTTGAAAGTTGAAATTCAAATGAAATTAAAACAAATTTCTTGTTAATTTCCTAAAGCAATTTTCGGCCAAGGCAATTTTGTAGCAAGTATAAATTGTTTTTTTTTTTTCATTTGGTGAATAGACCTAATACACTTTATCAAAACTCCATTAAAACAAAGCAAAGAAGGTAGAGAGAAAATAAAAAGAAAATCAAAGAAAAGCTTGGAATTTAGTAAGTATTTCCAACCTTCCATTAGAGAGTAATTTGTTCCTCTTGTTTTGGGCTTCACTTGGTGATGTTATTAAGTTTTTCTATTCATTATTCTTTAATAAGCATTCTTTTATGGTTTTTTGAACATTGTTGCTAATCTAGAGTTGTTGACCCACTCTTAAATGACCTAGATTTGCTCTATAGTTATTTCATTGTGTTGAGACTTGATTTGGATGGAAGAAACATGATTGAAGTAATTGATTTAACCAATTTGGTCTAATTTGTCCAATTTGAAGAAATTGAAAAATTAGGGTTTAAGACCACTTCCAAATTTGGGGCTTTTCATTTATATGGTGTATTTGGATGTGTATATGATGCATGTACAATATTGGGTTGATTGGATTTTACCTTGATTTGTTTTGAACCTTGAAAGTGCAAATTGCAAACCCCCCCCCCAAATGGAGGCTCTCAGCCAAGAAGAAAAAAAATTGGGAATTTTGTTGCTCTTGGTGTTTTGACATTTAGGACATGTTAAATTCATCTTAGAAATGATTTAGAATCATCCAAAATTGATTTGAACAATTTCGGACTAAAATGAACAAAATGCTAAGTTTTGGGGTAATTTGGTAATTACACAAAAATTTGATTTCTTGTGTAATATTTTATAATTTGAATATTGGACAATTAAATAAATAAGTTTATTTAATTTATCCGAGAAAAAAATTTTGAAATCGGAAAATTTTATTTTCCACTGTTTCCGCTGCGCTACCGGATATCCGCCTTAAAACCCCTACAAAATGGTATCAGAGCAAGTCTGATTCTATGCCCCCTAATATGATTATCCCTTTAATTCATTGTTTAATCATGTTTTCTTGACTTTATACATGCATGTTATATTCTAATTTGATTAGATTTAGGGTGTATGACACTTAGCGTAAAATCCCTAATTAATAAGGTTTAAATGTAATTATGTATTTGATGCATGTTATGTGGTCCGTCTTGTCAATACGGTTAATAAATATTTCTCTGTGACTAGATCTGAGACCGTGCCTCTGCTGTGATGGTGTAGCCGATAGAGATTTATTTATACCGGATGTATATCAGATACTAGATAAATTCAAGCGAAAGCGGTATCCTGAACGTGCCCTATGATTCATGTGGTTTCTAAATGAACCATAAGTCTTGGAGACTAGTATAGACGTGTAGGTGTTCATAGCGGATAAACACTTAACTACTCACCGAAGATTCTTAATGGATGGTACACCAATGTCAATAAGAATCTTGTCGGGTTGAGTAGCACTTGTGATTCTTAGACTTGAGATGCCACTGTGGGCACATGAGACATATTCTACACTTAGATGGAAGTCACGTCATGGATCTATTAAGGTCAGACCTCCACATGTCCGTTGGGTGTTGACAGATCCTCAGGGTGTCCTATGTGTGTCAAGATAGGATCCGTCAGTTATGTGTATCAGAGGATATGCAGTCCATATGATTAGCAATCAGATAAAAACCATGGGCATGTGGTACAATTTAGAAGCTAGTTCTAAATGTTCTTTTTGTGATTGCTAATAGAATAGTCGACTGGATAATCCCTATAGAGATTTGACGTTTACATCTATATCTATGGGATTTATCTGGATACCTGTGACGGAGGAATTATACGTTTGCCGTGACCTCGACCTGTATGATTCAGCGACTTTATCTGTGATCGTCATAATTTACGGGTGGATAAATTATGGACATGAAATTTGATTTCGTGACGGATATGCCTGAATCTAGAGAGTCTCAATAATGATATATACTCGTAGAGCACTAGGGCAACATTAATAAATAATATTGATTATTTATAAAGTCGTTTAAAGGTTAAACGCAAAATACATGTGTAGGGACCCGATAGTCATTTCCTTAATTTTTGTGTATTTGTAATTAATGCTTGATTAATTCAAATACACATTAATTAATTATCAAATTGAGATATTTGACTAATATCATAAATGAATATATGTATTTAATATTTAATGTAAATATTATACATATATTTAATATATTTGTATTTAATTAATTAATTAATTAATTGTTAAATGATTAAATTAATTAAAGTATAGATATTTTGAAGTTGTGATATTTATTTTAATGGCTAAGTTGCAATTGTTGACTTGTTTGAATTTATCATTAAAGTGTAATGATCATTTAATCAAGTTGCAAGTTGAAATTCAAATGAAATTAAAACAAATATCTTGTTAATTTCCTTAGGTAATTTTCGGCCAAGCCAATTTTGTAGCAAGCATAAATTTTTTTGTTTTTCATTTGGTGAATAGACCTAATACAATTTATCAAAACTCCATTAAAACAAAGCAAAGAAGGTAGAGAGAAAAGAAAAAGAAAATCAAAGAAAAGCTTGGAATTTAGTAAGTATTTCCAACCTTCCATTAGAGAGTATTGTTCCTATTGTTGTGGGCTTCACTTGGTGATGTTCTTAAGTTTTTCTATTCATTATTCTTTGTGTTTTTGATGGATGAAAGTTTGATGAAGGGGTTAAGCATGTATGAAGTTGGAAGATTGTTACCATTGTAGTAATAAGCATTCTTTTATGATTTTTTGAAACTTGTTGCTAATCTAGTGTTGTTGACCCACTCCTAAATGACCTAGATTTGATCTATAATTTTTTCATTGTGTTGAGACTTGATTTGGATGGAAGAAACATGATTGAAGTAATTGATTTAACCAATTTGGTCTAATTTGTCCAATTTGAAGAAATTGAAAAATTAGGGTTTAAGACCACTTCCAAATTTGGGGCTTTTCATTTATATGGTGTATTGGATGTGTATATGATGCATGTAAAATATTGGGTTGATTGGATTTTGTCTTGATGTGTTTTGAACCTTGAAAGTGCAAAATGCACAAACCCCCCCCCCCCCCCCAAATGGAGGCTCACGGCCAAGAAGAAAAAAAAATTGGGAATATTGTTGCTCTTGGTGTTTTGAAATTTAGGACATGTTAAATTCATCTTAGAAATGATTTAGAATCATCCAAAATTTATTTGAACAATTTTGGACTAAAATGAACAAAATGCTAAGTTTTGGGTTAATTTGGTAATTACATAAAAAATTGATTTCTTGTGTAATATTTCATATTTTGAATATTGGACAATTAAAGAAATAAGTTTTTTTAATTTATCCGAGAAAAAGATTTGAAATCGGAAAATTTGATTTTCCACTGTTTCTGCTGCGCTACCGGATATCCGCCCTAAAACCCCTACACGCTCGTCATCGGGTCTTATGCAAAAGTGCAATGCCTACACCATACACACACAAGAAAACCCTAACATGCACTATTATAAAAAGAGACATAACCTAAACCCTAATTCTTCTTCTCTCGGGATGCATACAACTCCCCTTGGCTCTCACCCTCACAGCAACAACAAAACCCTAAACCATTAAACACTCACCGACTCCTCACCAAAAATAAAAAAACCCTAACTCATATGCCACATTCTCTCTCCCTGGAACTCACTCATACGCCACATTCTCTCTCTCTAAACTGACCAGCAAAGCCCCTCACACCTCACTCACAGCCCCTTGACAAACAAAAAAATTACAGCCACACGTCTCTCAAACATGCCCTCATCACTAACAAACCCTCAAAGCACACACACTCACCTTCAGACCTGATTCACGTGAATGACAATCCCTTTTACCTAGAAAATAAACCCTAAAACCCAGCCAACACGTGAACAAAGGAACAAAAAGAAACTACCCAGTGACCAAGCTTACACAAGGCAACAAGCAGCAACCACCCACACTAACCGAACACCATCAGCAGCCCTCCACATGTGAACTCCAGTAATAGAAACCAAACCCCACCGATAAATAAAAGCCACAAAGCCCTAACCGACACAGCCAACAAAGCAGCTCTCTCGGTTCTCTCTCATTCAACACGCTCACAAATTAGCCACAACCGAAACACACAAATATACAAGCAAACAACAACCCTATATCACTAAAAATACTCAAAAACAGTCACAAAAATAACCTCCAAATAGCAGTAAAAACAACGGATAAAACAACAGCAAAAATAGTCCAAAACAGCGATGGAAGACGGAGAAAACAGCAAGCAAAAAAGCAGCGAAACCAAATCAGAAAACTAGAAAAGTTAGGGAAAATTAACCCTTACGGTGACGACATAACGCACTTCCGATGAGTAACTTAAAAGGTAAGACCTGAGGGCCCTCTTTACTATTTATCTTTTCAATTATTCCTTGTCGATCACTCGCATGCATCGTTATGTTTTACGTATAGTTTCATTTATGTTGGGTTAATGATTGCGTGTTATCTCTTGTGGTATATCGGATGGAAACCCAGACGTAATTTCCGTAGCCAAATCAGAATGGACGGTAGTGCGGTCTGTACTTGGGATACAACTCCACGTACCGCTTGATAAACTTTCGAACACATGTTTCATTTTGTTATTTAATTTTGTGTTCATTCATCGTTTATGTTTATTATTTGGTTATTTACTTTCCGCGTGTCATTGATTTGTTTATTCATGCATAGTTATCTAGTGCGCATGGGCTAATCTTGATGGATTAAAGGTCATCTATTCGAGGGAAATGCCTAAAGGCTACCTTTACCACGATGTTTTAACGCGCCGGATGAAGTATGTTTGATTGAATGTGGAATACGTTCAGTCGGGCATACGAAGTCCCATATAGATGTCGGCCTTCGTCGCATCTATTTTATTTATTTAGTTATTATTTTGTGTATTATTTCTTTGTTTATTCATGCATAGTATCCAGTGCGCATGGGCTAATCATGATGGATTAAAGGTCTTATATTCGAGGGAAATGCCTAAAGGCTACCTTTACCACGACGTTTTGCCACGCCAGACGAAGTATACTTGGTTGAATGTGAAATACGTTCATTCAGGCATACGATGTCCCATATAGATGTTGGCCTTGGTCGCATCTTTTTTTTATTATTATGTTATTTACTTTCTGCGTGTTATTGCTTTATTATTTCATGCATTGCTATTTAGTGCGCATGGGATAATCATGTTGGGTTAAAGGTACTCCATTCGAGGGAAATGCCTAAAGGCTACCTTTACGACGATGTTTTACCGCACCGGAAAAAGTATGTTTGATTGAATGTGGCATACGTTCAGTCGGGCATATGAAGTCCCATATAGATGTCGGCCTTGGTCGTATCTATTTTATTATTATGTTATTTACTTTTTGCGTATTATTGCTTTTTTTATTCATGCATAGTTATCTAGTGCGCAAGGGCTAATCATGTTGGGTTAAAAGTCCTCCATTCAAGGGAAATGCCTAAAGGCTATCTTTATCATAGTTTGTCGCGCCTTTAATCTATTGATTTCGCTATTCATCTTTTTTTGTTGTTATTTTTCAGTTTTCATTTTCGCATTCATGTCGTGGTTATGCTTGAGTGTTGCCTTTTGCGGTATATCGGATGGAAACCCAGACATAAATTCCGTAGCAGAATCCGATTGGATGGTAGTGCAGTCTGTACTTGGGATACAACTCCACGTACCACTTGAGAAATATCCACGCGTGTGTTTGTTTCATTTTAGATAGCACTTTGGTAATCTCGTTCGAACGCGTTCTCAAATGCTACACGAACGCATGCATTCTGCCTCATTTTCGCTTGAACGCGTTTTCGAATGCTATACGAACGCATGCATTCTGTTTACTGTTCGAACATGTTTCCAAATGCTACTCGAATGCATGCATTCTGTTTACCATTGGAACGTATTTCCAAACATTACTCGAATGCATGCATTCTGTGTACCGTTCGAACGCATTTCCAAACGCTACATGAACGTGCATGTAGTGAATCGACTTCTCTTCCTCATGTTTCATGCATGTTTGCTTCTTTTGTCATTTCTTTGCATTACATACTTAATAATCTCATTTTATTACTGACGTTTTTTACCGTTATTATTTATTTATATTTTCATATTTCTTTATTTGATATGTTTATGGAATTATGCGGTCATTTTTATTTATTTACTTTATGAGTGTGCAAACTTGGGTGTTGATTAAATTATCTTGCATGTGTTTCATAAGACTTGGTTATAATTGCATAAATCATTTCGTTACAATTGGTATAAGTAAGGGACCATTCCGAACCCAACGATTTAAGGTCTTCCCTTGCGAGGGGTAAATGCGGCCTTAAATCATTTCCCAGTTCACACTGGATGGCGACTCCTTTATTCTCCGGTTTAGTCCCCCGCGGGCTATTCCGTACTCCCGACTGGGCCGCGAGCCCGGACAGCGTCGCACACCTCTGTACTGTGTCCACCGTCTGATGACTCCACTGGGGATATAGAATCAGCCCCGAAATAATGTCTTGTAATGTTTGTGATTTTTGCTTTAGTTAACCTTGTCTCATATGTTTTGCATACCATTTCTTACCTTGATGGCATCATGTATCGTGAAGTCATTTTCGTTCGATGCGGCGAATCGTTATATGGTATCATCACTCGTTGGCACGTACCTTAGGGTATAAAAAAGGTGCGCTTACTTGGTCACTCGAACCCTTGAGTGGGGAGACATAGTTGTGGGCAACCCTTCGCCGGCGGGAGCCTTTGTCTATACTCCTATAAACCAGCATATTGAACCATAGTTGTAGGACCTATAGAAGCCACCCTTTATTCTTATGTTTGGGACCATCATTATTTGGATCCAGTTGGACTTCTCGTCATAAGATACGAACTTGTTGAGCCGTTTAAACTGGGACGAGTTTATGTCTTATGCCGATTGGACCAAAAGTTTTCAAAATGCCGATGGGCCACTTTGTGTTTGGGCCCCCTATCATTTGAAGTTATTTAGCCACATTATCGCTAAAGTGCAAACCTGTTGGGCCTTTTACAACTAGGACAATTTTGCACCTCGCAATAATATGATTGAATGTTTTGAAATGATAATGGGCCAACTTGTATGAAAACCTTGATGGCCTTAGAAAATCCAATCATCATCCAAATATGCTAGAAGCATGAGTCTGATATCCGCACTGGCTTTCATCCAGAAAGGATACGCCTTGTTACGACATATTTGTATACTTTGGATATCTCCAAGTCCATCCCCACAACCGTGATTACCGAATGCCCAATTCATCGTTTCTATACAATGACGCGATCCTCATAATAGGCTTAATCCATGTTGTAAATGGGTGGTCTTTGTCTTTTACCGATGGAAAGAGACTGAGGTAGCCAAGGTTCACCCATGTAGCATATGAGAGAACGATTTTGTGTACCCCACATTGGTGCATGTAATAAGCCACACCTAGGACAAAAATAGACTTACCGCAAATGTGGAAGAAATAAGGTCGGAATGATATATATTGTTTTGACAACCATATACATCTTATATATCTCATGCATCACATGCATACATGCATCATGCTAACTCATAGTTTCGACAGCCATCATAGATATCCATTAGGTTAGAAAAGAATGAAGACTCGTTAAAAAACAGTTAGCAAACATGAGTGAGTCAGATAATGAGGTTTCCCGCATGGATAAATTAGAGACCAATATCACTAAGATTACTGAGCAGTTGCAAGCTTTAGCCACCGCCGTGGCCAGTCTGGCAGTGCCCTGAGTAGGGGGAAAAGAAAACAATGAGAATGTCAGGCTTGAGGAGCCTCCGAATAGGGTGAGTGATGAGATCCCCGCTTTTGATGATGACCTGGTAGAGTATGCCATATGAAAGGTAGCTGGGTCTCAGGCAGAATTATATAAACTCAGGGATCAGGTAGAGTCAGTTATGTTGGTTTATATTAAGGTCCCAAGATCAATAATAAGAATGAAATATTTGTGAATACAAATCGAAGAAGTTACGGAATACTCACATCGATCGGTGGAGCGACGCGGCAAGCAACGAAAATAAATTTTCTGCCTCTTAACCGTACACGGCAGTAAGCAGTCCATGCTCCTCCATTTTCTATTTTTGAGTTCCTCGAACAAGCTCCAAGCTTCATCGAATGGTTCCCGGCTCATGGGTGGATTTCCCTATCACATTCACATGTCTCGTAAGTGTGATAGCACTTGAGATTTTGCCACAAAATCCCACTCTAGTGCTTCCCTTTTTCTTCAATTCACTTGGCAGTTCACTGCCCAAAACAGAAGAAAATTTCCCTCTAATGGCGTGAGATGAAGAGAGAAATCCGTTGCTCCAAACGTGAGCAAAGAGAAGAAAGAAAGAGATAAAAAAATATGTGTTAAATTTTGGTATTTGATTTCTAAAAAAAATACACAATTTTGTTTCCAAAAGTGAAAGCATTTAATGCCCACAAATGCCAACCACACACATCACCTTATCACATCAATCACAAGTTGTCAAGTCACATCACTCAAAGTGACAAGTGATTTGATGCTTGATGCGACTAGCGATTTGATGCTTGATTTGACGTGCCGCACTCGAATTCGAAATGCAAATGCGCTCGCAAATAATCTCAGGCTCGGGTTCGTTAATTCTAAATTAACAAATTTACCGTTGCGTCGTAATTAAATGATTACGCCTAGCGAAATCACTATTCATGTCGCTAACGAATTAATTCTAAATTAATTCGTTCGCCCGAATTAAAATCTAATTTTAATTCCATGTCGAAATCCATTTTCGTTTAATATATCAAATATATTAATCTCTCGATTAATTCCAAATTAATATTTATCTCTATTTAAATGATATTTTATCCCAGATAAAATATCTCCGCAATTAATCCCAGATTAATTTTCTCTCTCATCAAATTAATACCAGATTAATTTAGAGTGCGAGTCATACGTCATCGGTGAATCTTGGGAAGCGACCCATGAGATCCCCGGATATATTGGGAGTAAATTCGGTCGTCCGACTATCCGAACACGTAAGTACCAAGTACTACGTTTATACCAATTTAAAAGACAAGTTTGGCACTAGCAAAGCGCCATGCCTGCCCAATTCTCCGAAATATCCTTACAGGAATAAAGGATCTATATCAGGCGTAGTATACGTAGTATTGCATATTTTTGTCCAGTATGAGATGATCACGTGCTAGGCCTGGGGCTGGAATTGTGTCTGCCCCATACGAAGCACATGTCGGATGTTTGGTGACTAGTCTCTATAATTGGATAAACCTGACCTTGTCATTTTATCCCGATAGCTGCAGCATTTAGGAGAACCAGTCCCGTATCATACGTGATCATCATCTCCATATGACTGGAGTGACACTTCCATCTTGACATCACACCCAACACACTACGATTCTCAATATACCCAGCATTGGCATACACAGAACCTGTTAAAGTCCTGGACATCCGCAACCAAAGTATATTGATTGTCGCAAGTATTAGCGGTGCAAGTCTCAGGTTAAGACCAAATACACCTACCCTGATTTCGGAGAACCAGTCCCGTATCATACGTGACCATCATCTCCATATGATTGGAGTGACACTTCCATCTTGACATCACACCCAACACACTACGATTCTCAATATACCCAGCATTGGCATACACATAACCTGTTAAAGTCCTGGACGTCCGCAACCAAAGTATATTGATTGTCGCAAGTATTAGCGGTGCAAGTCTCAGATTAAGACCAAATACACCTACCCTGATTTCGGACATCCATAGACACATATTCATACTACCAATGGAATTCCGAGGGGGTCTTATCCAGAGCGAAGCTATTTCCCATACCATCGATAAAACACAACCTCCTATTACACTTGCATTAGTATCCTATACCCAAATATATGATAACTCTGCAGTTGTGCCCTCACAACGCGCACAAGTGTAATACTAGTCTTTTACGTATTTATCGATGTCCAATCTCGATAATACTCTGACTATGGATATTTAATGATTTATCCTTCGTGGACTGATACTGTCTCAAATCATTCTCCGTCCAGGAACAAATCATAGGGACCTCTCATCATTTTTACATCTATGTGATCTAATCACAAATGATAAGAGTGCAATTTCCTTTGTCACATAGTTAATTTGTACAACAACACTATGATCTGTACAAATAGAGACGTTATGGGTCATAATTGTCCAACAATCTCCCACTTGCTTATAGCCAGTCACTCGGGTGTCTTACTCCCGAACTATGTACGGTTGGCTCAAACTGCTGAGAAAAGGCTTTCGTCAGCGGATTTGCAAGATTATATGATCATACGATCATCACATCGCCACGATGTATGATCCGAACGAATCAAATGAATAGTCGAAGTATTTATCTGGATCGTTGATGAGACTAATAATTCTTTAGCCTGTGCTGACGCCTAGCTCAGCTACTAACAGAACTATATCTAATCTAATTAGATTTGTTTATCGACCTAGAAGGCTTCTATTGCCGCCTCAGCTGCAGCAATAACCTGCATTAGTTGTTTATTCGGTAACAGTATCTTGCTAGGAAGATTTCCAGCTCACTGTTCCGCTATTCAAACTTTATAGTACCGTTTGTGCCTTTTAGTCGTCTTTATCGGTTAGGAAACTTGCTACAGTGATCTCAGTCACTTCAAGTTATCCTTCTCCATATGACTAAGACATCATCCTTAGTTCTCTAAGATACTAACAGATGTTCATAATATCAATCCAGTGACTATCACTTGGATTGGCCTGTTTGTGAATCCATATGCTCAAAGCGTATGAGACACCAGGTCACGTACTTTTCAATATACGAGTTCTCGGAGAGTTTTCTCGAAAGCCAAGCTTTCACCGATTGTTTTTATGGGAATATCATTTCCAAGAAATGACATATATTATCATTATTTATAGGACAACCACTGTCAGTGCGCTCCCACTAACCCTCTTATATACACAATAATCTTTTCATTTTGAAATAAATCATACATCATTATGATTACATCAAAACGAAAATTCCAAGAACCTATGCTTGCTTCAATCCAACATAGATCGAACAACCTGCAAACCCTGTTTGCTTGTTATGGTACGACAAAACCGACAGGATGTTGTAAACATCCTCCTAAAGGTTTCCTTTTCAGGAAAGCGATTTTGTCGTTCAGCTGACATATTTCATAAATGAAACATGTAGCGTTAGCAAGCATTATCCAAAAGGATTTACCGTGGCAACAGGTAAAAGGTTGAATCGTAGTCAATGCAATGTTGATAACGATACCTTTCCGCTAAAAGCCTAGCTTTATACGTTGGTATATTGCCATCAATGTTGGTTCGGGCACACCGTCACTTTGACGTGTTCCGGGAGGAGTCCTCAATTGAAAGAATAATTTACTCTTTCAAGTATATTAGAAAATTATTGCTTACGTATTTTCCATTACGGTCTTACCGTGACAGTATAATACTATAGCCGATCTGTATGTATTTTTCGTGTCGAAACATTAAAAGTTTCTGATTTGCGTTCTTCAAAAGAAACACATAACCATAATGCGATGCCACATCCGTATAGGTCACGAAATATTCATCTCCACCTCTAGCCTTGCTAGACATGGGCCACTTGCTTCACATTGAACTAGGGCTTACAGGTCGGTGGCATTTGCACTTTTACAAAGTAAATAGTGTTTTAGGCACTTTGCCCAATAAACTAGATTCGTAGACCTTATTTGATTGAATCCAAATGTCCGAGTATCCACTCTTCAAAAGTGTGGATATACGATTCTTGTTTAATTGTGTCCCAGACAACAATGCCACAATTAGTTCTTCTTTTCAAATCAGTTTGAGCTATTTGTTTGTCATGTTATATATTTGAGACTTATTTATATTCAAAATATAAATACTGTTATTCACATCTAATGTGTTTATCTCAATATCATCCTTATATAATAAAACACTTTAGTGTTCTAGAATATAAAGGTTCACCCGCAGCGGTTAAACACTGATATAGAAATAATGTATCTAGTCAAACTAGTTACATTATAATAGTTTCCTAATTTAAGTACACACCCAAAGGTATTTCCTAAACTTAGGTATCTACGGTTAAAATAGGTATCTGCGAGGAGTGCGGCCTTAAATCTTATTTTCCCGGGTCACACCGGGTGGCGACTCCATTATTCTCCGGTTTAGTCCTCCGCGGGCTACTCCGTACTCCCAACCGGGCCGCGAGCCCGGGACAGCATGCGTCGCCCAGTTTCTGTGTCACACAGTCTGGCGACTCCACTGGGGATAGAGAATCGGCCCCGAAATAATGTCTTCTAATATTATGATTTGTGCTTTAATTGACCGTGTCTACCATGGGTTAAAAGGGGTTTAATCAGAGGCATTTTGAGGCTAGATAATGGTTTGGTGTCTTCCTTCACTCGCTACCTTTCTAGAAGGAAAAGCTGTGAAGGCACCTAAATAGCCATCTATTCCTGACACCAAGCGATAAGAGCCTAAGAGGCTTGGGTATTTAAGTGAGCCTCGCTCCACCCTCCCTCTGGGGAATCTACAACGGGAAGTCCATTTGACAGTCAGTCACACACCATGGCTCGTTGGCACGTACCTTAGTGTATAAAAAAAGGTTGCGCTCACTTGGTCGCTTGAACCATTGAGTGGGGAGACCTAGTTGTGGGCCATCCTTCGCCGGTGAGAGCCTTTGTCTACACTCTTGCGAACCCACACGTAGACCGGGGTTGTATGACCTATAGCAACTATTTCCTTGTGTTTGTGGCCATCCTCATTTGGATGCAGTTGGACTTCTTGTCAGAAATGCGAACTTGTTGGGCCATTTAAACTGGGACGAGTTCGTATCCTATGATAATTGGGCCAAAAGCTTCTGAAATGTCGATGGGCCACTCTATAGAAATTATTATTTTATGTTTGCATTACCTTTATTTTATGCTTGTGTTTGGGAACATCGTCGTTTGGATCCATTTGGACCATTTGTCATGGGATGTGGGCTTGTTGGGCCATTTAAACTGGGACAAGAATGTATCATATGACGATTGGGCCAAAGGCTTCTAAATATTGATGGGCCATTTTGTGCTTGTGTTTGGAACATTACCATTTGGATTTAGTTGGACTCCTTGCCATGAGATGTGAACTTGTTGGGCCATTTAAATTGGGACGAGTTCACTCCTATGACACTTAGCCCAAAAGCTTCTAAAATGATAATGGGCCGATTTGTTTGAATATTTTAATTGATTTAGTATGTTCTATGTGTTACATGCATCTCATGCACCTCATACGTACATAAATCATGTTAACACCATCTATGTCTCAAAAAGACATCATAGATACCGTTTGGGTTAGAGAAGGGACAAGACTCACTAAAAGAACAGTAACAAGCATGAGTGAATCCGATAACGAGGTATCCCGTATAGATCAGTTAGAGAACGGTCTCGCCAAGATCACTGAACAATTGCAAGCTTTGACTACTGTTGTGGCTGGTATAGCCGGGTCTCGTGTTGGGGGTAGTTATGGGGATGTGAGGCAAGAAGAACCTCCGAACGATTGGGGGATGATATCCCCACTTTTGATTATGATATGGCAGAGTATGCAGCAGGTAGAGTATATGGGTCTCAGGCAGAGTTACAGAAGCTCCGGGATCAGGTTGGTTAGTTACCCGCAAGATGAGGGGTAAGAATGAGGATTCCTGCATTATGACACGCTGACTTCGAAGAACAATTGCCGGCACAGTTCAAGATGCATGATATGGCTAAGTTTAACGGGAATGGGGATCCAAGGGTGCATCTCCGACAGTTTGTATCAGTCATGAGTTCAGTTGGCTTATCTCAGTGCCAAGTTGCAGAAGATGTTTGGAATGTCGCTCGACGGAGCTCCCGTGGTGTGGTACCATAGTTTGGAGAAGAAAGTGAAGGAAGATTGGAGGGAGTTTGCTGATGCCTTCCTGAAGCAGTATGTCACTAACTAGAGATCGATCTGTCACTCCGCGATCTAGAGAATGTTAAGCAAAAATCGGAGGAGAGTTTTAAGGAGTATGTGGACCGATGGAGAGGTCAGTTGTTGAAAATGCAGACTAGGTCCTCGGAGAAGGACCAAAATTAAAATTATCATCAAGGGCACCAAGCCCTCCATCTATGGGAAGCTAAGGAGGATGACCTCCATGATTACTGATTTTTGGCAGTTGAGGGAAACTGTCATGGATATTGAGGAAGAAGAGGCCGAGAATAGAAAATTCTATGGTCTGAACATGAGGCCCATTGTTGGGACATCGGGAACAAAGCATGTTTCTGCTGAGATTGCCGCTATCCGGAACCAGAGATTCTCCAACTTGGGAAGACCCTGTCTAAAGTATTGGAGAAGTGAAGAGAGAGACAATGACTTGGCACCCCTAGAAGCCAAACCATTACCCAATCCCCCACCATCACATTATAAACCTAAACCTTTACTATTACTTCACCAAACAAAAGGGCCATGATACGACAATTGCGCCCGACTCCGCCATGAAATCCAAGATTGATAGACTCCAAGAAAATACCCGACCCAGAAACAGAACAGCCTGACACACACAGAACCCCCTTACCCAACTACCGTGCCGTACCGCCACCAACCCTATATGATAAACTCTAGCCTACCCGAGAACCTTGTCCCCAAATCCTTTGACTCCAAGCCGTTTGCCTTGGGATTTGGGATAGTAACAGCGAAGATGAAACCAAACATGGGAAGAGTTTTGGGCAGACTTCTTCAGTAGTGATGAAGAAGAAGTGAGGGGTATGGACACGCAGAGGGGTTGTTTCTACAATGATATGACTAATAAGGGTAAAAAGAGTGTTATCCGAGGGTAGGGAAGTGGCTGAGAATACAGAAAGTGCGAGGGAGATGTAGTGTACAGACAGAGTTGAGTAAGCAGGAAACCCGAGCACAAGTGAGTATATGGGACCTGTTGTGTGCATCTCAGGAGCACAGGGGCCATGGTTGAGGCCTTAAGCAAGATAGTGTGTGACGGAAGATGCCAACCACGCAATGTTTGTTGGGTCAGTGCAAAAGGAGACTTTGCAAACAATCACTTTTTCTGAGGAAGAACTCCCAGCTGAGGGGAGAAATCATAATAGACCTTTGTTTATCAGAGCCGAAGTGAGGGGTAAAAGAACCTATTGTGTGATGGTAGATGACGGCTCATCCATTAATGTGTGCCCGTTGAAGATTTTGGCAAAGCTGGGTATGAAAGAAACGGATTTGGACCCCTCCAGTATGACCATCAAAGCTTATGATGACAATAAGCGAGGAGTTGAAGGTATATTTGTAGCAGTGGTCAAGGTTGGTCCCATTGAGGACGAAGTTGAGTTTACAATGCTGGACATCCCAGCCACTTTTTCCTTGTTGTTAGGAAGGCCTTGGTTTCACAAACTTGGGCGCGTGCCTTCCACTTTGCATCAGATGATTAAGTTCCCGTATGAGGGAGAGATTGTTACCATCCGAGCTGAGATAGATAATGTTGTGGCTGCCTTGGAGATACAACCTTTCATGAGGTTTCAGGTGTCAGCAACTTTTGAGGAACGGGTGGATCCTAGGGTGGCTAGGATCATGAAAAAAATGAAGTTTGGACCGGGTGAAGGTTCAAAATTGCCAGATTCAGAGGATAGACTACTCGGAAGGGTTTGGGATACACATCTGATGAAGAAAAGCCGAAGGTTAAGAAAAAGGGTCTGAAACTGATGGAATGTTTTGTGAAGGCTTCGGGAAACCAAGGGAGCCTGTGTGAAACGATAAAAGTTAATAGGATTGTGGTGCCTGGATTTGAGAACTTCTAGGATTTGTTGGGTGAGAAACCGCTGACTAAAGAAGCCGTGGAAGCAGAGAATTGGGAAGAAGAATTGATGAAGTTGGAGAGCCTGACTCTGGGAGAGGACAAAAAGCCTGAGGAAAACCTGGTTGCGGAGGAAGAAGTGTCTATAGATGATAAGACATTTACCTTCCTGATTTGTTTGAATGTACTTCTGCATTATCCAATAATAAAGACATTTCTTTTGCTTACTTGCCTGAGTCATTTCCATTTACTTTGCACGAATCAAGTATATTTGATATCAGTTTGGCCAGAACTACTGCATTTAACTTGGGTACACTTGAGAACCCCAAGGAAATTCTGATTGCAAGTGAAGTTACTTCCGAAGAGAGGGAGAAATTAGAAGAAGTATTGGGCAGATATGCCAAGGTGTTTGCTTGATCCTATGAGGACATGCCTGGGGTAGACATAAATATTGGCCAGCATACAATACCAACTTATCTGAATATGAGGCCAGTAAAACAGAAACTCCGACGGATGAGACCAGAATGGGCTGAGAAAGTCAGATAGGAAGTTAAGAAACAGATAGATGTGGGGTTCCTGGAAGTAGTAAAGTATCATGAGTGGTTGGCTAATATAGTGCCAGTGCCAAAGAAAGACGGAAGGTCAAAATGTGTATGCACTACAGAGATCTCAACAAGGCTTGCCCGAAAGATGATTTTCCTTTACCGCACACAGACGTACTGGTTGATAGTGCGGCTTTATCTTCTATGTATTCATTTGAAGACGGGTTTTCAGGTTACAATCTGTTGGATAATATGACCCATAGCGTCACTATTTGCACAGATCATTGTGTTGCTGTAGCAAATAACTATGTATGTAACAAGGAAATTGCACTCTCGTCATTTGTGATTAGATTACCATAGATATATAAATGAAGAGAGGTCCCTATGATTAGTTCCTGGATTGAGATGATATGAGACAGTATCAGTCCACGAAGGATTAATCATTAAATATCCCTAGCCGTAGTATTATCGAGACTGGACATCGATAATGCGGAATAGGCTAGTATTGCACTTGTGCGCGTTGTGAGGGCACAACGGCATAGTTCTCATATATATAAGTATTGGATACTTGTGCAAGTGCGATAGGAGGTCGTGTGTTTCACCGATGGTACGGGAAACAGCTTCGCTCTGGATAGACCCTCGGAATCCCATTGGTATTATGACTAGGTGTCTATGGGAGGCCGAAATCAAGGTAGGTGTGTATGGTCTTAACCTGAGACTTACATCGCAATACTTATGATAATCGATAGACTTTGGTCTTGGTGGTAGGGGACTTAACTAACGTTCTGTGTACACCACTTCTGGGTTTATCAGAGAGTCGTAGTGTATTGGATGTGATGTCAAGACGGAAGTGTCACTCCAGTCATAGTGGAGATGATGTCACGCAGGATACGGTATTAGTGCTCTTAAGTGATGCGCATCCAATCGTGATATTGTGACCAGGTCATGAATATCCGATTATAGAGACTAGTTACCAGACATCCGATATGTGTTTCAGACGGGGCAGACACTTATCCAGCCCCAGCCCTAGCACGTGACTATCCGATACTGGGCCGATATGCACAATACATTAGTATACTACGCTTGATACAGATCTTAATATTCTTATAAGGATATGTCCGGAGAATTGGGTAGACTTGGTGCTTTGCTAGGAGTCGACCTTGTCTCGTAAATCGGTAGAACGTAGTACTTGGTACGTACGTGATTCGGGCACTCCGACGACCGTATTTACTGCCAACTTATCCGGAGATCTCATGGGTCGCTTCCCGATAATCCACCGATGACGCACAACTCGCACTCTTGAATAATCTGGGATTATATAGAAGAGAGAGAGAAAATTAATCTAGATTATTACGGAGATATTTTATCTAGGATAAAATATCGTCTAGAGAGAGATAACGATTAATTTGGAATTAATCGGTATAAAATTATATATTCGATGTATTAAACGAAATTAGATTCGACGCGGAATTAAAATTAGATTTTAAATTCGGGCAAACGAGTTAATCTAGAATTAATTCGTTAGCGACGTAAATAATATTTCGCTAGGCGCAATTATTTATTAAATTCGATTTAATTAACGTCGCGACGTAAGTTCGGTATTTCGGAAATATCGAACCCGAACGCGTGAGTGCACGTGGGCCCACTTTCATTTGGAAACGTGTGGGGCCCACATGACACATGTCATATTATGCATTATTTAATTCTAATGCATTGCATGGAGATAGTGTACAATGCACTCAATGGTTTTGCATGGAAATTGAGTGTTTGACACTCTAAGCCATTGCATGATTTGTGTCATAAGTTTATTATTAATTTAATAAATATTATGGAATAAATATAAATTGGTTTTTTGTAACAAAAATCATTTAATTCTCTCCACTCTCTCAAGCCCAAAATGGGGCAAAACTCACTGGTTTTTCATCAAGAAAAAAGTGAGCTAAGGGAAGCCAAGAGTTGGGTTTTCATGGTGAAAACCGCAAGTGCTAGCACACTACGAGTCTTGCGAAGGTGGTAGGGAGGTTCACCCATGAGCCGGGACTCATCCGACGGAGTTTGGAGCTTCGTTTTGAGACCCGAAACTGCCAAGACAGTGAGCATGGGCTGCTACAGTGGGCGCTCAAAGGCAGTGCGTTTTTGGCTTCGATTCGTCTCCAAATCGACTCAACCGATCAATGTGAGTATTCCGCTACCTCCGTTGATGTATTCATGCTTGATTTTCATGTCTTGATTTGATTTTGGGACCTTAGAAAAACTCAACAATGGCATCAAGAGCTAATGTTGCAAGCATGAAATTTTAGGGATTTAAAATTTGGGTAAATGTGATTTGAGCATGATTTGAATAAATTGTTTGTTTGAGTATGTTTATAACATGTTTAATTTCATTTTGGTTGGACTAATTTGATGAAAAATGATTTGGAATTATTTTCCCCAAATATTTGTCCTTGGCCGAATGGTTTGATGATTTTGGGATCTTGGATTTTTTGATTTTTAATTCATTTGATGAGTTAGAATCGATTAGGTTGATGTTAATTTGAATCGAATTGGATTGGATTTCGAATTGGACGAAAAACCCCAAAATCTTTGAGTTGGCCGAATGTGACTAATGCCCTAATGTCTTGGTAAATTTGATTTTGAACATTGGATGTATTGGAAATCAAATTGGATGGTGATTTGATGTCGATTGTAGGTTCGATGGATCGAAACCGAATCGGACACAAAATCCCTCCTTGGCCGAGAGCATGAAAGCATGTAAATGGGTTTGATTTTTCATTTAGTGTGTTTGACATATGATAATGAATTGAATATGATTAATAAGATTAATTTGGTGTTTTAAAAATATTGATTTAGTCGATTAATCATGTAATGCACTTTAGGTAATTAAATTGCGTAATTGGATTAGTGTAATTTAATTATTTAGGCTTAAATTGGATTTGGGCTTGAATTGTTGTAATTGGGCCTTTGGGCTTGATTTATCAAGTTTGGTTTAGGCCAAATGGATTGGATCCATTGGGCCCAAAACCTTAACCATAAAGCCCAAATGCGACTAATGAACCTTTAATGTTCAATTGGGCCTAATGGGCCAAGATTGATTTATGGGCTTATGGGGTAAATCCCGGATTGGACTTTGGTTATCGGTTTGACCCGAGTTGACCAAAAGTCCACGCCTTAAGAAATCAATCAAAAGCCCATTGGACTTTAATTGAATTGACGTTGGACGTTAATCGGTCTTTGAGACGCGTTACGATTAGATTTGGAATTTAAATCGTAAAAGGTTTATTAAATAAAAGTGTAATATTTAATTTGGAATTGAATAGTGAATTAGTATTAAATACATGTTAAATTAGATTTAATGATGTAGTTTAATTAATTCATGAATTCGTACTTGGTACTTATTCGCAAAAACGAGTTTGACTCGAACAAAATCAAATCGTTGTTTGAACATTGGATGATCACTTAATTATCACATTAATTAATTTGATTAGATTGATTGATAGCATGCTTATGTGTGTGAATACGTGGTTGTGTTGATTGAATGAATAATGCATATCGGATGGATATTAGATGGGTGGGCAATTTTAGAAATTGTTGTAATAAATTCGATTTATTAAATTAGACTGCGTGTCCAGCCTTATCACCTTCTTTCTCTTTGTATTCTCTTCTCACCTATTCCCCTCTATGTATATGAGATTTCTTTAGAAGTGTAGTGTAACGGGTAGAAGTAGTACAAGTGCTACTTGAGTGAGAAAGGAGAGATTTGATCTAGGATCAATGTGTAAAGTATCCATCCGCATATCATTATTATTTTATTTCATACTCGCTTTATTATGTATATAGAATGCATGTTTAAGGGTGTGATGATGATGAGACCTAACAAAGATAATTAAATTGGTAGCCAATTTGCACGCGAAAAAACCCTCGTTTTATATTAAGCAAATATTCCTTCCATTGATGATTCTTGTTCAAGATCCGAAGTTGGCATTGGTTATTGGCCAAAGTCAAGACCTTTGTCAATCAGGATGTACTTGAATCATGAGAGTTTGTTGCATATCGGTGTCTTGTCCAAATCGTGATTTTTATTGGCCAAAATCAAGATCACTTCTTGTCCATGACATTGATTACGAAACTTTCCTCGTCAATGGGTCCCGCTTAAGGATCATTAGGTTTGTTTTGGCCAAAGCAAGGCCTAGATGATTCGGAGGATAGGGTTAGGAACATGTAATGGATACATTGACATTATACATATGTTTCGGACTTGGACGTCCACCAACCGGATCTAGGAATTGGATGAGATCCAATTGATCATAGAGATCTACCTAAGTTAAATAGCATACAGCTTTTATTGGCCAAAGTCAAGGTTGTGTGTTATTTAACGGGATCCTAGCCCACTAGGCACGGTTTCCCGAGTACTCCACAGAGGGTTAGAGGCTCGACGAAAAATAGTGGGAGGCAAGTATTGAATTTGCAACATTCGTTCAATTACTCGCTAAACACGCTCATTTATATTTTCTCGTCACATTAATCAAAGTATTAGTTGGACTAATATTTTATGTTGTTTTAACTTATATATATAGTTGGACTATATACAAACTCATTCAATATATAGTTGATTTTATAATTGGATTATAGTAATCAATATAATTGAATTAAAATGATAGTTGATTTTATAATTGGATTATAGTAATCAATATTAAATTATAGTTGATTAAATAATTGGATTATTGTAATCATTATAATAAATAGTACCTTATTAAAATTGATTAAATAGTTGGACTATTGAAATCAGGAAAGAATTGAAAAAGATGAATATTTAAAATATATAATCCTTGGATTAAATGTTTTTAAATGATTTAATTTTCAATTGGGAATTAATAATAGGTTAATTTATTTGATAAAATAACTTATTATGACTAAGCCCATTATTAAGCAAATAGTAGAGCATAAAGTCTTTGGAAGATTTATGTGATGATGACTTTAGTGCTTAATTAATATACTTATAATAAATCTATCTTTAGATTTAAAAGTATTAAAGTTGCAATTAATAATTCTTGAGAATTAATTGACTATTCTAGTGGAGAAAAATCAAGTTTGCAATTGGGCATGTAGCACAAGGTGCACATCATTTCGATATTTCGAAACCCAAGGCTTGGCCAAAGGTTTGTGAAATATTGAAAAAGATAATTGACATATCCCAAAGTGACTACCATTTGGATATGGAAGACACGAAGGAATTAAAGAAAGGGCGAGGCTCTAACTTTAAAATATTTGTCAAAGTTATGTTTACTACTAGTATTGAAATTGGATTTTAAATACTTAGTGTGGTACATATAAATATATGTATTGACGTTCAGAATCCGCTGTGAGTTGGATACTGGCTTCAAGCCGAGATTTCTCTGCGAATTGGAAAACGGGACGAAAGTCGCTGTTTCGACCGTAGACCTAAGTTTAGGAACTACCCTTGGGTAGTACTTAAATTAGGAAATGTTATAATGTAACTAGTTTAACTAGAGACATTATCTCTATATCAGTGTTTAATCCATTGCGGATAAAACCTTTATATTCTAGAACACTAAGTGTTTTTTATTATATAAAGTTGATACTGAGATAAATACATTAGATGTAAATAACAGAATTTATATTTTGAATATAATAAAATCTCAAACATATAAAATGACAAATAAATAGCTTAATTGATTTGATCAATGGAGACTTATTTGTGGCATTGTTGTCTAGGACACAATTAAACAAGACTCGTATATCCACACTTTTGAAGAGTGGATACTAAGACTGATTTGACTATTCAAATAAGGTCTACGAATCTAGTTTATTAGGTTAAATACCTAAAATACTATTTACTTGGTAATAGTAAAAGTGCCACCGATCTGTTAGCCCTATTCATGGTGAAGTAAGTGGGCCCATATCTAGCGGGGCTAGATATGAACATGAATATTTCGTGACCTTAACGGATTGCAGCATCACGTTGTGGTTATGTGTTTCTTTTGAAGAACACAGATCGGAAACTTTTGAAGTTTCGACACGAAGAAAACAAACAGATCGGCTCTATAGTGTTATTCCGCCACGGTAAGACCGAAATGGAAAATACTTAAGCAGTAAGTTTCATATATAAATGAAAGAGTACGGTGTTCTTTCATGTGAGGACTCCTCCCGAGACACGTCAGTTAGACGGTGTGTCCGAACTAAAACCGAATTTTGTTGGACATGATAAGGTTTATCACGAGTCGCTCTGAGCTACTATTTCCTTCTACAGGACATGTATTAACAGTGCAAAACTTATTTAGAATAAGGTTCCATATAAATCTGTTTGACAGATATCATATAGGATATGAACAGGGGAAGAAACGAGGTTTCTCATTCCTGATAATTTGGGTATGCCAGGCATATCGTTTGGATGATACCAAACTAGGACCCAATTGGATAAGTGCCAATATAGGTATCCTAAGGGAAACCTTAAGTATAGTACTTATAAGTCCCACATGAGAACAATGTGATGTGCTCACCATGTGGTTTTCCTGAGAGGAATACCGATATGCAGTGGTCCGTGGGAGGATAGTGATACTCGATGAAAAATCGGAGTAGTAATACTGTTCAAGGCACGAAGTCCTTAATGGAACACAAATAGTTCATCTATGATGAATCTATACCATTAATCTTCAAATACACAAGAAACTAGTAGATCGGATAGAGTCAGAAAACAACCTAGGGTATGGGTTTCTGATCTCGCCCCATAAAGATGTCAATCTTATGGTGGTGTACCATCCGACTACTTTTGAGGAAGTGATACGAGGTATCGGCTCCCTGTTATGGCAAAGTGCCATGAATCCGAAATGGATTCCATGTATAACAACTATTTTGGATACTAGTTGTTGTACCACAAGGCATTGTGCCTATGGTACATTAAACGTCTTCAAGAAAGACATACATGGATGGCAACATACCAACGTACAAAGCTAGGCTTTTGACGAAAGGTATCGTTATCAACATTGTGTTAATAACGGTTCACCCTTTTGCCTGTTGCCATGGTAAATCCATTTTGAAATGCTTGAAAATAACTGTATATTTATTTCATTATGAAAATATGTCAGATTACAATTCAAAATCGCTTTTCCTGAAAAGGAAACCTTTTGGAGGATGTTTACAACATCCTGACGATTTTGTATAACCGACAAACAAGGTTTTGCGAGTTATTCGATCCATGTTTGGATCAATGCAAGCATAAGGTTCTTGGAACTGTCGTTTTGAAATAATCATAATGGTTTATGATTTGACTCAAAACGAAATAATTCTTGTGTATATAAGGAGGTTAGTGGGAGGGAGAGCGCACTAACAGTGAAATTCCCATATTCCCATATAGCTATTGGTGAAAGCTTGGCTTCATAAATATTCTTTCATAGAAATTCTCCGTAGAATTCTGGGGAGTAACAACCTTTATTCAAGGAATAAAGATCTACTGGGATAGATTTGGAGTTGTTAACACTCTCTGGGAAATTGTACATTTAAAATGTACTTGTATTGGTGTCTCATACGCTTCGAGCATATGGAGTCACATCGGTCAATCCAAGTGATAGTCACTGGATTGAAGTTCAGAACATCTGTTAGTCCGGAGAGAACTAAAGATACTGTCTTAAACTATGGAGAAGGAGAACTTGGCGTAAATCTAATTAGATTAATATAGTTCTGTTAGCAGCTGAGCTAGGCGTCAGCACAGGCTAAGGAATTAAAGTCTCATCGACGATCCAGATATATACTTCTATATCATCTGATTCGTTCGGATCATACATCGTGGCGATGTGATGATCGTATAAATCGCGTCAAACGATAATCAAACAAATCCGCTGACGAAAACCTTTCCTCAGCAATTTGAGCGAACCTTACATAGTTCGGGTGTAGGACACTCGAGTGACTGGCTATGTGCCAAGGTGGGAGATTGTTGGATAATATGACCCATAGCGTCACTATTTGCACAGATCATTGTGTTGCTGTAGCAAATTAACTATGTAACAAGGAAATTGCACTCTCGTCATTTGTGATTAGATCACCATAGATATATAAATGAAGAGAGGTCCCTATGATTAGTTCCTGGATTGAGATGATATGAGACAGTATCAGTCCACGAAGGATTAATCATTAAATATCCCTAGCCGTAGTATTATCGAGACTGGACATCGATAATGCGGAATAGGCTAGTATTGCACTTGTGCGCGTTGTGAGGGCACAACGGCATAGTTCTCATATATATAAGTATTGGATACTAATGCAAGTGCGATAGGAGGTCGTGTTTCACCGATGGTACGGGAAACAGCTTCGCTCTGGATAGACCCTTCGGAATCCCATTGGTATTATGACTAGGTGTCTATGGGAGGCCGAAATCAAGGTAGGTGTGTATGGTCTTAACCTGAGACTTACATCGCTAATACTTACGATAATCGATAGACTTTGGTCTTGGTGGTGGTAGGGGACTTTAAACGGGTTCTGTGTACACCACTTCTGGGTTTATCAGAGAGTCGTAGTGTATTGGATGTGATGTCAAGACGGAAGTGTCACTCCAGTCATAGTGGAGATGATGTCACGCAGGATACGGTATTAGTGCTCTTAAGTGATGCGCATCCATCGTGATATTGTGACCAGGTCATGAATATCCGATTATAGAGACTAGTTACCAGACATCCGATATGTGTTTCGGATGGGGCAGACACTTATCCAGCCCCAGCCCTAGCACGTGACTATCCGATACTGGGCCGATATGCACAATACATTAGTATACTACGCTTGATACAGATCTTAATATTCTTATAAGGATATGTCGGAGAATTGGTTAGACTTGGTGCTTTGCTAGGAGTCGACCTTGTCTCGTAAATCGGTAGAAACGTAGTATGGTACGTACGTGATTCGGGCACTCCGACGACCGTATTTACTGCCAACTTATCCGGAGATCTCATGGGTCGCTTCCCGATAATCACCGATGATCTTGAATAATCTGGGATTATATAGAAGAGAGAGAGAAAATTAATCTAGGATTAATTACGGAGATATTTTATCTAGGATAAAAATCGTCTAGAGAGAGATAACGATTAATTTGGAATTAATCGGTAATTAATATATTCGATGATGTATTAAACGAAATTAGATTTCAACGCGGAATTAAAATTAGATTTTAAATTCGGGCAACGAGTTAATTTAGAATTAATTCGTTAGCGACGTAAATAATAATTTCGCTAGGCGCAATTATTTATTTAAATCGATTTCATTAACGTCGCGACGTAAGTTCGGTATTTCGGAATATCGACCCGACCCTGACGCGTGAGTGCACGTGGGCCCACTTTCATTTGGAAACGTGTGGGGCCCACACTGACACATGTCATATTATGCATTATTTAATTCTAATGCATTGCATGGAGATAGTGTACAATGCACTCAATGGTTTTGCATGGAAATTGAGTGTTTGACACTCTAAGCCATTGCATGATTTGTGTCATAAGTTTATTATTAATTTAATAAATATTATGGCATAAATATAAATTGATTTTTTGTAACAAAAATCATTTAATTCTCTCCACTCTCTCACGCCCAAAATGGGGCAAAACTCACTGGTTTTTCATCAAGAAAAACGTGAGCTAAGGGAAGCCAAGAGTTGGGTTTTCATGGTGAAAACCGCAAGTGCTAGCACACTACGAGTCTTGCGAAGGTGGTAGGGAGGTTCACCCATGAGCCGGGACTCATCCGACGGAGTTTGGAGCTTCGTTTTGAGACCCGAAACTGCCAAGACAATGAGCATGGGCTGCGGCAGTGGGCGCTCAAAGGCAGTGCGTTTTGGCTTCGATTCGTCTCCAAATCGACTCAACCGATCAATGTGAGTATTCCGCTACCTCCGTTGATGTATTCATGCTTGATTTTCATGTCTTGATTTGATCTTGGGACCTTAGAAAAACTCAACACAATCAGGTTCTTATGGCTGAGGAAGATAAACACAAGACTGCATTTGTTTACCGAGTGGGGTACTTATTATTACAAGGTAATGCTGTTTGGGCTCAAGAATGCGGGTGCTACTTTTCAGCGGATGGCCACTACACTATTCCACGACTTGATGCACAAAGAGACTGAAGTGTATGTAGATGACATGATGGTGAAATCAGAGACAAGAGTTTGGCATATTGAAGCACTGGAAAGGTTCCTTCAGAGAGTTGACAATACAATCTGCGGCTAAATCCCAAGAAATGTGTGTTTGGGGTAACATCTGGAAAATTACTGGGACATATAGTGGGAATGGGAGGAATAGAGGTAGACTCTGAAAAGGTCAAAGCAATCACAGAAATTCCAGCACCGAAGACTGAGAAGGAAGTCAGAGCATTCCTGGGGAAGATTTAGTATATCAGTCGGTTCATCGCCAAGTTGACATCAGTGTATGAGCTTATCTTCAAACTATTGAGGAAAGATCAACCGGTAAAGTGGAATGAGCAGTGTCAAGCAGCCTTCGACAAGATCTGAGAGTACTTGGTAAAGCCTCTTGTATTGAAACCTCCGAGACCGGGCAGACCTTTGATATTGTACTTGGCCATAGAATCAGAAGCTGATGAGTGGTATTTATATCACTGTTTCCCACTCATTTAGCATAATGTTTTGTATTGTTTCTCGAGTTTTATGAACGTTTTGATGTGTTTTGTTGTTATTTTGCAGATAAATAAAGTTTGGAAAGCACTGGAGGCAATTTGGGGCAAAAACGGACAAAAATGCGTCAACAGGGATATTTTGGTCTTTAGCGCGTCGCGACGCCAATAATCACGCGTTGCGACGCCCAGGTTGCACCGAATGTGCTAACATGCGCCGTCTGCCACGTGTAAAATTTTGACTGGTCAACTTTGCTAACTTGCGCCGATCATGCTAACGTGCGCTTGACACGTGTCACCATCACAATGGTTCTGCAAACGTGCGCTGGCCGCCACGTGTCAACATCATATTCGACCAACCCAAGCGCGTGCCACGTGTCCTCTTCCTATTGGACCGAATAATTAATGAATCAGAGCACGCCACGTGTCACCATTCTATTAGACCGAATTTCCACCCAATCACAAGCTGACACGTGGCAAGATTTCATTGGACCGCATCGCCAGCCAACCAGAGCGTGACACGTGACTCAATTATTACTGCCGACAGACGCGTGGTCAACCCGCATGGACTGTTGCCAGCGTCGCGACGCTTGTGCATTTTCAGCGTCGCGACGCTAGACCAAAATATGCCTATAAAAGGAGGCCGCCAGATTCATTTTTCTTCATGCTTTCCTTGGAGAATTCTCTCTAATATTATAGGAAGCATCTATTTTTGTATATATAAATATTATTTTTAATTTTTGTATTTTAATTTTCAGTAATAGTAGTAATTCTTCTTCTACCTTTCTTTAATGTTTTGTAGTTAATTTTCTGCTGGGATAAGGTGAAGCTTTTATTATTTTAACTTAGATTAATCTCCCTTAAATATAATATGGAAATTATAATTCAAAATAAAAGATTACCGCCTTAATGGCTCGTTTTATTTATTTACATAATGTGGCACCGCCTATATGGCTGGTCTTTAGGTGACAGGTAATTACCACCTATATGGCTGGTTTATGTTCAAATACTATTACCGCCTTTATGGCTGGTCGGACTTAATTTGACTTAATAAAGAATACCGCCTTTATGGCTGGTCGGTAATATCATGTTTAATTTCTGTATTATATTAAGGGAGATATCTAAATTATAAATAGTAAAAGTGGATCCCCAACCCCCAGCATTTTATTTTTATTCTAGGGAAGTGATGAAACACAATACACACATTTAATAATTGATTTTCTTTTTATGGGTAGTTCTCTAGTTTGTTTATTGAGTTTTAAGCTTAATGTGTCTTGTTAAATGGAAATTAATAAAATTGATGGGGTAAATCTAAAATGAACTAGACATAGGTATTTTAGTTTCAGCCTTAGATTCAATAGCCCACGATCTTCCTTGAGGATAGATAACCCTTTAATAGATTTCCTTATAGGATAGGAATATACCTGTCTGGCGGGGGTAGCCATAATTGGAACTTAAACTTAATGAATCCAGGTAATGTGGTTGACATAGACATATGGTTCAATGGGGTTATACTGGGTATTTGCGTCTGACCATCGGAAGAGGCTTTTGCATATTTTCGTTTGTTCCAGGTTAGCAAACTGAATTAGTACACATAAATAAGAGAATCAATTCATCCTTTTAACAGTATTGTGTGGAGTCACGACCCTAGATCTTTTGAGTCTGTTTATTTATTTTCCTTAGTATTTTTCTTTTGTTATTTTATTTTTATTAAGCAATTCCACATTCAACCAATCAAAGCAATCAATTCCTTCTCCTATAATTAGATACCTGTAAATAAATAGATTCAATAATTAATAACAACAGTAGGAATTAAGTCCTCGTGGGATCAAATTTTTATACTACTTGAACGATACGTGGGCTTGCGTTATACGCGTGTGTTGCACCGGTCAGAAGCACTGGGGGCAATGATGGTATAGGCAGATGAGACAGGGGTAGAGCATGTAGTTTACTATCTGAGTAAGAAGATGCTCCCATATAAGGTTCAATATCAGGAAGTAGAGAAGATCTGTCTTGCAGTGGTATGGGCTTCCAGAAAATTGCGGCATTACTTCTAGTCTTACAAGATCCAGGTAGTGTCAAAGGAGAATCCTCTGAAATATCTGCATTCAGTGCCTTCGCTAGTGGGGAAATTGGGCAGATGGTTAGTATTGCTGACAGAGTTTGACATTGAGTATCTCACCACCAAAGTGGTCAAAGGGCGAGTAGTAGCAGAGTTTCTGGCATTGCAACATGTTGAAGGGGATCAGTATAAGTTTGAATTTCCCGATGAAGAGATCCAAGCAATAACAGTTCAGAGATGGAAAATGTATTTTGACAGAGCAGTGAATTACAAGGGAGCCGTAATTGGGATTGTGATAGTGACCCCCGAAGGAGAGACCTTGCCTTTGGCCAAAAGGTTGACATTCAGAGTAACCAACAACATGGCCGAGTATGAAGCATGTGCTTTTGGTTTGACTGCATTGGTAGCCTTGAAGGCCGAGAGTGTGGAAGTCTACGGAGATTCTATGTTGGTAGTCCAGCAGATGCGAGGAGAATGGGAGTTGAAAGAAGAACGGTTGAAACCTTACCTTTTTCACCTAAAAAAGTTGGCACAGGTTATCCCCGATGGTAAGTTTCAGCACTTACCGAGAGAAGAGAATCAGATGGCAGATGCATTAGCTACACTTGCAGTAACTTGGGAAAATCCAGAAAAGTTAGTGATGAGACCGTTGATACTGACAACAGCAAGCAGACCTGTTTATGAGATAGAAAGAGTTCTGGAAGTAGAAGTCGATGACGGTAAACCTTGGTATCATGACATTCAGAGGTATCTGGAACATGGGGAACTTCCGGAAGGGGCAGGCAGAAAAGACAGAGTAGCCATTCAGAAGTTAGCTTCCCAGTATGTGATTTTGAAAAGGGAACTGTACAAGAGGCAAGCAAACGGTATTCAACTGAAGTGTTTGAGAAAAGAAGAAGCTCAGCATGTAATGGAAGAAATACATGCGGGGGTATGTGGTCCGCACATGAACGGGTTGAATCTGTCCCGCAAGATAGTGAGACAAGGTTTTTTATTGGTCAACCATGGAAACAGACTGTGTGAATATGGTAAAGTACTGTCATGATTGTCAAGCACATGGTAATTTGAATCACTTGCCGCACACAGAGTTGCACGGGTTGTCAGAGCCGTGGCCTTTCTCAGCATGTGGAATTGATATGATTGGAGAAATTCGACCAAATGCATGGAATGTGCACCGCTTCATAGTAGTGGCAGTAGATTACTTCTCGAAGTGGGTAGAAGCCGAATCATTTCGAAATGTTACAGCAAAACAGATGGCAAAGTTTATAGCTCGGAACCTCATTTGTTGGTATGGTATGCCACATCATGTTGTGACAGACAACGGAGTTCAGTTTCAAGGAGAGACGAGGGCAATGTTACAGAAATACGGGATAGGCACCACAAGTCTGTTGGTTATTTCTAAGGTCCCAAGATCAAATCAAGACATGAAATAATGCGTGAATACATCAACGGAGGTAGCGGAATACTCACATTGATCGGTTGAGTCGATTTGGAGACGAATGAAGGCCAAAAACACACTGTCCTTCATGCCAAACTGCAACAGTCCACTGTCCCTGCAAAACAGAATTTCGGGTCTCAAAACGAAGCTCCAAACTCCGTCGGATGAGTCCCGCCTCATGGGTGAACCTCCCTACCACCTTCGCAAGACTTGTAAGTGTGCTAGCACTTGAATTTTCACCAGGAAAACCCACTCTAGCTTCCCTATTGCTCACGCCATTTCTGGTTCCAAACCAGTCCACATTTCAAGCTTTGGGCTGTGAGAGAGAAGAGAGAAAATGAGAGAGAAGAAGTTTTGTGTTAAGTTTAAAATGATTTACCAAAAATCAATTTATATTTATGCCATAATATTTATTAAATTAATAATAAAATTATGACACAAAACATGCAATGTCTTAGAGTGTCAAACACTCAATTTCCATGCAATAACATTGAGTGCATTGTACACTATCTACATGCAATAACTTGAGTGCATTGTACACTATCTACATGCAATGCATTAGAATGACATGTGTCATGTGGGCCCCACACGTTTCCAAATGAAAGTGGGCCCACGTGCACTCACGCGTTCGGGTTCGATATTTCCGAAATACTGAACTTACGTCGCGACGTTAATTCAATCGAATAATTGCGCTGGCGAAATTATTATTTACGTCGCTAACGAATTAATTCTAATTAACTCGTTTGCCCGAATTAAATCTAATTTTAATTCCGCGTCGAAATCTAATTTCATTTAATATATCGAATATATTAATTCATCGATTAATTCCAAATTAATCGTTCTCTCACTTTAGACGACATTTTATCCCGGATAAAATATCTCCGTTATTATTCCTAGATTAATTTTCTCTCTCTTCTATATAATCCCAGATTATTCAAGAGTGCGAGTTGTGCGTCATCGGTGGATTATCGGGAAGCGACCCATGAGATCCCCGGATAATCTGGCAGTAAATACGGTCGTCGGAGTATCCGAATCACGTACGTACCAAGTACTTCGTTCTACCGATTTACGAGACAAGGTCGACTCCTAGCAAAGCACCAAGTCTTCCCAAGTTCTCCGGACATATTCATCAAAGAATATCAAGGATCTGTATCAAGCGTAGTATACAATTGTATTGTGCATATCGGCCCAGTATCAGATAGTCACGTGCTAGGGCTGGGGCTGGATAAGTGTCTGCCCCGTCCGAAACACATATCGGATGTCTGGTAACTAGTCTCTATAATCGGATATTCATGACCTGGTCATAATATCACGATTGGATGCGCATCACTTAAGAGCACTAATATCGTATCCTGCGTGACATCATCTCCACTATGACTGGAGTGATACTTCCGTCTCGACATCACATCCAATACACTACGATTCCTGATAAACCCAGAAGAGGTGAACACATAACCAGTTATGATCCCCCACCACCAAAACCAAAGTTTACCGATTGTCGTAAGTATTAGCGATGTAAGTCTCAGGTTAAGACTATACACACCTACCATGATTTCGGCCTCCCATAGACACCTAGTCATAATACCAATGGGATTCCGAAGGGTCTATCCAGAGCGAAGCTGTTTCCCGTACCATCGGTGAAACACGACCTCCTATCGCACTTGCACAAGTATCCAATACTTATATATATGAGAACTATGCCGTTGTGCCCTCACAACGCGCACAAGTGCAATACTAGCCTATTCCGCATTATCGATGTCCAGTCTCGATAATACTACGGCTAGGGATATTTAATGACTAATCCTTCGTGGACTGATACTGTCTCATATCATCTCAATCCAGGAACTAATCATAGGGACCTCTCTTCATTTATATATCTATGGTGATCTAATCACAAAATGACGAGAGTGCAATTTCCTTGTTACATAGTTAATTTGCTACAACAACACAATGATCTGTGCAAATAGTGACGCTATGGGTCATATTATGCAACAATCTCCCACTTGGCACATAGCCAGTCACTCGAGTGTCTAACACCCGAACTATGTAAGGTTCGCTCAAATTGCTGAGGAAAGGTTTTCGTCAGCGGATTTGTTCGATTATCGTTTGACGCGATTTATACGATCATCACATCGCCATGATGTATGATCCGAACGAATCAGATGATATAGAAGTATATATCTGGATCATTGATGAGACCTTTAATTCCTTAGCATGTGCTGACGCCTAGCTCAGCTGCTAACAGAACTATATCTAATCTAATTAGATTCACTTTCGACCCAAAAAACTTCTATTGTTGCCTCAGCAGCAGCAATAATCCGCATTTGTTGTTTATTCGGCAACAGTTATCTTGCTTGGAAGATTTCCAGCTCACTGTCCCGTTATTCAAACTTTATAGTACCACGTATTTAACTGTTTGGAAACTTGCAGCAGTGATCCCAGTCACTTCAAGTTCTCCTTCTCCATAGTTAAGATAGCATTTTTAGTTCTCTGAGATACTAACAGATGTTCTTAACTTCAATCCAGTGACTGTCACTTGGATTGACCTGATTGTGACTCCATATGCTTGAAGCGTATGAGACACCAATACAAGTACATTTTAAATGTACAATTTCCCAGAGAGTGTTAACAACTCCAAATCTATCCCAGTAGATCTTTATTCCTCTAATAAAGGTTGTTATCTCCCAGAATTCTACGGAGAATTTCTATTGAAAGCCAAGCTTTCAACAATAGCTATATGGGAATTTCACTGTCAGTGCGCTCTCCCACTAATCTCCTTATATACACAAGAATTATTTCGTTTTGAGTCAAATCATAAATCATTATGATTATTTCAAAACGACAGTTCCAAGAACCTTATGCTTGCATTGATCCAAACATGGATCGAACAACCCGCAAACCTTGTTTGTCGGTTATACAAAATCGTCAGGATGTTGTAAACATCCTCCAAAAGGTTTCCTTTTCAGGAAAGCGATTTTGATTTGTAACTGACATATTTCATAAATGAAATATACAGTTATTTTTCAAGCATCTTCAAAATGGATTTACCATGGCAACAGGTAAAAGGTTGAACCGTTATTAACATAATGTTGATAACGATACCTTTCCGTCAAAAGCTTAGCTTTGCACGTTGGTATGTTGCCTTCCATGTATGTCTTCCTTGAAGACGTTTAATGTACCATAGGCACAACGCCTTGTGGTACAACAACTAGTATCCAAACATAGTTGTTATACATGGAATCCATTTCGGATTCATGGCACTTTGCCATAACAGGGAGTCGATACCTTGTATCACTTCCTCATAACGTAGTTGGATGGTACACCTCCATAAGATTGACATCTTTATGAGGTTAGATCAGAAACCCATACCCTAGGTTGTTTTCTGACTCTATCCGATCTACGAAGTTCTTGTGTATTTGAAGATTAATGGTATAGATTCATCATTGATGAACTGTTTGTGTTCCATTACGGACTTCGTGCCTAGAACAGTATCACTCCGATTTTTCATCGAGTATCACTATCCTCCCACTGACCACTGCATATCGGTATTCCTCTCAGGAAAACCGCATGGTGAGCAACAATTACATTGTTCTCATGTGGGATTTACAAGTACTATACTTAAGGTTTCTCTTAAGATAACCTATATTGGCACTTATCCAATTTGGGTCCTTAGTTTGGTATCAACCAAACGTTATGCCTGGCATACCCAAATTATCAGGAATGAGAAACCTTGTTTCTTCCCTGTTCATATCCTATATGATATCTGTCAAACAGATTTATATGGAACCTTATTCTAAATAAGTTTTGCACTGTTAATACATATCCTGTTGAAGGAAATAGTAGCTCAGAGCGACTCGTGATAAACCTATCATGTCCAACAAAAAATTCGGTTTTTGGTTCGGACACACCGTCTAACTGACGTGTCTCGGGAGGAGTCCTCATCTGAAAGAATACCGTACTCTTTCATGTACGTATGAAACTTACTGCTTAAGTATTTTCCATTACGGTTTTACCGTGGCGGAATAATACTATAGCCGATTTGTTTGTCTACTTCGTGTCGAAACTCTAAAGTTTCCGATCTATGTTCTTCAAAAGAAACACATAACCACAACGTGATGTCACATCCGTTAAGGTCACGAAATATTCATGTTAACATCTAGCCTAGCTAGATATGGGCCCACTTACTTCACCATGAATAGGGCTAACAGATCGGTGGCCCTTTTACTATTACCAAGTAAATAGTATCTTAGGTAGTTTACCTAATAAACTAGATTCGCAGACCTTATTTGAATAGTCAAATCAGTCCTAGTACCCACTCTTTAAAAGTGTGGATATACGAGTCTTGTTTAATTGTGTCCCAGACAACAATGCCACAAATAAGTCTCCATTGATCAAATCAATTTGAGCTATTTATTTGTCATTTTATATGTTTGAGATTTTATTTATATTCAAAATATAAATTCTGTTATTTACATCCAATGTATTTATCTCAGTATCATCTTTATATATTGAAACACTTTAGTGTTCTAGAATATAAAGGTTTTATCCGCAATGGATTAAACACTGATATAGAGATAATGTCTCTAGATAAACTAGTTACATAATAACAGTTCCTAATTTAGGTATATACCCAAAGGGTAGTTCCTAAACTTAGGTATCTACGGTCGAAACAGCGACTTTCGTCCCGTTTCCAATTCGCAGAGAAATCTCGGCTTGAAGCCAGTATCCAGCTCACAGCGGATTCTGAACGTCAATACATATATTTTATGTACCACACTAAGTATTTAAAATCCAATTTTAATACTAGTAGTGAACATAACTTTGACAAATATTTTTAAAGTTAGAGCCTCGCCCTATCTTCAATTCCTTCGTGTCTTCCATATCCAAATGGTAGTCACTTTGGGATATGTCAATTATCCTTTTCAATATTTCAAAAACCTTTGGCCAAGCCTTGGGTTTCGGAATATCGAAACGATGTGCACCTTGTGCTACATGCCCAATTGCAAACTTTGACTTTTCTCCACTAGAATAGTCAATTAATTCTCCAAGAATTATTAATTGCAATTTTAATACTTTTAAATCTAAAGATAGATTTATTATAAGTATATTAATTAAGCACTAAAGTCATCATCACATAAATCTTCCAAAGACTTTATGCTCTACTATTTGCTTAATTATGGGCTTAGTCATAATAAGTTATTTTATCAAATAAATTAACCTATTATTAATTCCCAATTGAAAATTAAATCATTTAAAACATTTAATCCAAGGATTATATATTTTAAATATTCAACCTTTCAATTCTATCTTGATTTCAATAGTCCAACTATTTAATCAATTTTAATAAGGTACTATTTATTATAATGATTACAATAATCCATTTATTTAATCAACTATAATCTTAATATTGATTACTATAATCCAATTATAAAATCAACTATCATTTTAATTCAATTATATTGATTACTATAATCCAATTATAAAATCAACTATAATTTGAATAAGTTTGTATATAGTCCAACTATATATATTTAAAACAACATAAAATATTAGTCCAAACTATACTTTTGATTAATATGACGAGTAAAATATAAATGAGCGTGTTTAGCGAGTAATTGAACGAATGTTGCAAATTCAATACTTGCCTCCCACTATTTTTCGTCGAGCCTCTAACCCTCTGTGGAGTACTCGGGAAATCGCGTTTCCTAGTGGGCTAGGATCCTATTAAATAACACACAACCCTGACTTTGGCCAATAAAAAGCTGTATGCTATTCAACTAGGTAGATCTCTCAGATCAATTGGATCTCATCCAATTCCTAGATCCGGTTAGGTGGACATCCAAGTCCGAAACATATGTATAATGTCAATGTATCTATACATTTTCCTAACCATATCCTCCGAATCATCTAGGCCTTGTCTTTGGCCAAAAACAAACCTAATGATTCCAGTTAAGCGGACCCATTGACGAGGAAAGTTTCGTAATCAATGTCATTGGACAAAAAGTGATCTTGACTTTGGCCAATAAAAATCACGATTTGGACAAGACACCGATATGCAACAAAACTCTCATGATTCAAGTACATCCTTGATTGACAAAGGTCTTGACTTTGGTCAAAAACAAACCAATGCCAACTTCGGATCTTGAACAAGAATCATTCAATGGAAGGATATTTGCTTAATATAGATTGAGGGATTTTCGCGTGCAAATTGGCTACCAATTTAATTATCTTTGTTAAGGTCCATCATCATACACCCTAAACATGCATTCTAAATACATAATAAAGCGAGTATGAAATAAAATAATAATGATATGCGGATGGATACTTAACACATTGATCCTAGATCAAATCTCTCCCTTTCTCACTCAAGCTAGCACTTGTACTACTTCTACCCGTTACACTACACTTCTAAAGAAACCTCATATACATAGAGGGGAATAGGTGAGAAGAGAATACAAAGAGAAAGAAGGTGATAAGGCTGGACACGCAGGTCCAATTTAATAAATCGAATTTATTACAACAATTTCTAAAATTGCCCACCCGACTAATATCCATCCGATATACATTATTCATTCAACACAACCACGTATTCACACACATAAGCATGCTATCAATCAATATAATCAAATTAATTAATCTGATAATTAAGTGATCATCCAATGTTCAAACAACGATTTGATTTTGATCGAGTCAAACTCGTTTTTGCGAATAAGTACTCTAAGTACGAATTCATGAATTAAATTAAACTACATCATTAAATCCAATTTAACATGTATTTAATACTAATTCACTATTCAATTCAAATTAAATATTGCACTTTATATTAATAAACCTTTTACGATTTAAATTCCAAATTCAATCGCGTCGGGACTCAAAGTCCGATTAACGTCCAACGTCAATTTAATTTAAGTCTAATGGGCTTCAATTAATTTCTTTAGGCATGGGCTTCGGCAACCAAAGCCCAATAGTGGAATCACCCAAAATGCCTTAGAAATCAATTTCGGCCCATTAGGCCCAATTAAACATTAAAGGTTCATTAGTTGCAATTGGGCTTTATGGTTAGGTTTTGGGCCCAATTGGATCCAATCCACTTGGCCTAAACCAAACTTGATAAATCAAGCCCAATAGGCCCCAATACAACAATTCAAGCCCAAATCCAATTTAAGCCTAAATAATTAAATTACACTAATCCAATTACGCAATTTAATTACCTAAAGTGCATTACATGATTAATCGACTAAATCAATATTTTTAAAAACACCAAATTAGTCCAATTAATCATACTTAATTCATTATTACATGTCAAACACACATAATGAAAAATCAAACCCATTTACATGCTTCTAAGTCTCGGCCAAGGAAGGTTATTTTGTCCGATTTGAATTCAATCCGATTAATTACACAATCGACAACGTATTAACTTCCCGAATGATTTCATACACATCCAATGTTCATAAAATCAAAAAAATCCAAGACATTAGGGCAAAGGCACCATTCGGCCAACACAAGATTTTGGGGTTTTTGTCCAATTCGAAATCTAATCCAATTCGATTCAAATTACGTCAACCTAATCGATTCTAACTCATCAAATGAATCAAAATCACAAAATTCCAAGAATCCAAAATACAATAAACATTCGGCCAACATGATTTTTTGGGGGGAAATTTATTCCAAATCAATTTTCAACAAATTGGTCCAACCAAAATGAATTTAAACATGTTATAAGCATACTCAAACAAGCAATTTATTCAAATCATGCTCAAAACAAGTTTACCCAAATTTTAAACCCTACAAATTTCATGCTTGCAACATTAGCTCTTGATGCCATTGTTGGTTATTTCTAAGGTCCCAAGATCAAATCAAGACATGAATGAAATAATGCGTGAATACATCAACGGAGGTAGCGGAATACTCACATTGATCGGTTGAGTCGATTTGGAGACGACAATGAAGGCCAAAAACGCACTGTCCTTCATGCCAAACTGCTGCAACAGTCCACTGTCCCTGCAAAACAGAATTTCGGGTCTCAAAACGAAGCTCCAAACTCCGTCGGATGAGTCCCGCCTCATGGGTGAACCTCCCTACCACCTTCGCAAGACTTGTAAGTGTGCTAGCACTTGAATTTTCACCATGAAAACCCACTCTAGCTTCCCTATTGCTCACGCCATTTCTGGTTCCAAACCAGTCCACATTTCAAGCTTTGGGCGTGAGAGAAGAGAGAAAATGAGAGAGAAGAAGTTTTGTGTGTAAGTTAAAATGATTTACCAAAAATCAATTTATATTTATGCCATAATATTTATTAAATAATAATAAAATTATGACACAAAACATGCAATGTCTTAGAGTGTCAAACACTCAATTTCCATGCAATAACATTGAGTGCATTGTACACTATCTACATGCAATAACATTGAGTGCATTGTACACTATCTACATGCAATGCATTAGAATGACATGTGTCATGTGGGCCCCACACGTTTCCAAATGAAAGTGGGCCCACGTGCACTCACGCGTTCGGGTTCGATATTTCCGAAATACCGAGCTTACGTCGCGACGTTAATTCAATCGAATAATTGCGCCTGGCGAAATTATTATTTACGTCGCTAACGAATTAATTCTAAATTAACTCGTTTGCCCGAATTAAAATCTAATTTTAATTCCGCGTCGAAATCTAATTTCATTTAATATATCGAATATATTAATTCATCGATTAATTCCAAATTAATCGTTCTCTCTCTTTAGACGACATTTTATCCCGGATAAAATATCTCCGTTATTATTCCTAGATTAATTTTCTCTCTCTTCTATATAATCCCAGATTATTCAAGAGTGCGAGTTGTGCGTCATCGGTGGATTATCGGGAAGCGACCCATGAGATCCCCGGATAATCTGGCAGTAAATACGGTCGTCGGAGTATCCGAATCACGTACGTACCAAGTACTACGTTCTACCGATTTACGAGACAAGGTCGACTCCTAGCAAAGCACCAAGTCTTCCCAAGTTCCCCGGACATATTCATCAAAGAATATCAAGGATCTGTATCAAGCGTAGTATACAATTGTATTGTGCATATCGGCCCAGTATCAGATAGTCACGTGCTAGGGCTGGGGCTGGATAAGTGTCTGCCCCGTCCGAAACACATATCGGATGTCTAGTAACTAGTCTCTATAATCGGATATTCATGACCTGGTCATAATATCACGATTGGATGCGCATCACTTAAGAGCACTAATACCGTATCCTGCGTGACATCATCTCCACTATGACTGGAGTGATACTTCCGTCTCGACATCACATCCAATACACTACGATTCCTGATAAACCCAGAAGAGGTGAACACAGAACCAGTTAAGATCCCCCACCACCAAAACCAAAGTTTACCGATTGTCGTAAGTATTAGCGATGTAAGTCTCAGGTTAAGACTATACACACCTACCTTGATTTCGGCCTCCCATAGACACCTAGTCATAATACCAATGGGATTCCGAAGGGTCTATCCAGAGCGAAGCTGTTTCCAGTACCATCGGTGAAACACGACCTCCTATCGCACTTGCACAAGTATCCAATACTTATATATATGAGAACTATGCCGTTGTGCCCTCACAACGCGCACAAGTGCAATACTAGCCTATTCCGCATTATCGATGTCCAGTCTCGATAATACTACGGCTAGGGATATTTAATGATTAATCCTTCGTGGACTGATACTGTCTCATATCATCTCAATCCAGGAACTAATCATAGAGACCTCTCTTCATTTATATATCTATGGTGATCTAATCACAAAATGACGAGAGTGCAATTTCCTTGTTACATAGTTAATTTGCTACAACAACACAATGATCTGTGCAAATAGTGACGCTATGGGTCATATTATCCAACAAAGTCATCACCGTATAGACCGCAGACAAATGGGGCAATTGAGGCAGCCAATAAGACTATAAGATGATTTTAGCCAAGATGACAGAGAACTGCAGAGATTGGGCCGAGAAACTACCATATGCTTTGTGGGGGTACAGAACATCAGTAAGAACAGCAACATGGGCCACACCTTACTCTTTTATCTATGGAATGGAAACAGTATTGCCAATAGAAGTGGAAATACAGTCTATGAGGGTATTAGCAAAGGCAGAATTACCGGAACAGTAGTGGGCCACACAGAGGTTTGATCAGTTAGCACTATTGTATGAGAAGAGAACGAAGTCTTTGTATCACATGCAGTTGTATCAGAAGAGACTAGCCTGAGCATTCAACAAGAAAGTATGCCCCACCAAGATCAGAAATGGTGATTTGGTACTTAAGCAATCAAGGTCGTCGACGACAGATCCAAGAGGAAAGTTCTGACCTAACTGGGAGGGACCTTACATAGTACATAAGGTAATGGGAAATGGAGGAGTGAGGCTATCAGACTGGGAAGGGAACGAGTTCACCGAGCCGATCAACATAGATAGATTGAAGTAGTACTTTACCTGAGGGAGAAAGGACCGAGCAGTCACCAAGGGAATTGGCAGAAGACCTAACCCAACGGAATAAGAAAATCATTCATGCATACATGTAACATTGCATTCTCTTCGTGTTTGTTTTTGTTTTGTGTTCACAGGTTCGAAGAAAGGAGAAAGCGGCAGAAATAAGCCAAGCAGGGTCAGCGCAGTTTCAGATTTGGGGATGAGTCCCAGGGGGCGAGGCCCACATCAACAGTTTTTGGGGATAAATCCTAGGGGGCGAGGCCCATATCGGTTTGGGGGCGAGGCCCCACATCATCATCAGTTTGAGGGCGAGGCCCATGTCAGCATGGGGGCGAGGCCCATATCAGTTCGAGGGCGAGGCCCATGTCAGCTTGGGGGCGAGGCCCATATCAGCTTGAGGGCGAGGCCCACATCGTCAGCAGTTTTGAGATGCGTCCCAGGGTCGAGGACCTACTGCATCATCAGTTGTAGTTCTGGGATGCGTCCCAGGGTCGAGGTGCCCCGTTGTCGGTTGCAGTTATTGGGATGCGTCCCAGGATCGAGGTCCCTTGCAACACCAACTCAGCTCGAGGCAGCAGACGAGCCAGGTAAGTAAAAATGCATTGCATAACTTTGATAGGATTGTTCAAAGTCACACACTGCACAAGTCCCATCAAAGTGGGGGCGACTGTAGGCATCGCATTTTTGCATGTGAAACCCGATGATGAGTCTCAGTTGGAGGCACTACCTTTTTTAGTTAAGGATATTGCGGGAAACGATTGTCGGAAGGGAGTCGGTATTTCGTTAGATCGTTATTCACTTGTTTAGCGTCAAACTCACTTGTTGGACCTCCGTTTAGAGCAACCTTGGCCCAAAACCCTTGACAAACACACAAAGCCCACTCACCAAACCAACACAACACCTAGCCCACCAAGAGAGGCCCACACGCCCATAGACCCTAAAATACACACAAATTAAATCAAATATTAAATTAAATATTAATTAGATAATGTAATTAAATTAAATAAAATAATTAAACCATTTACCAAATCAAAGAAAACATAAAATATAATCATACCTAATTAAGATAAATCACAAATTGTAACTTCCTAATCCAAAATATAATATACTAAATTAAAGAAATATAATGCCTAATTAAAATCAATCATAACCAATTTAAATATTCAACCTTCCTAATTTACGAAAATTTGTCCCCCCAATCAATCAAATCTTTTCCTTGTTTGTCACCAAATCCAATCTTTTCCTTGTGAGACAATGGGAAACCCTAACCCTTCTCTATATAAGAAACCTATAACCAAGACATGCATTCCCATCAGAATACACAACTCACACGCAAATCACAGCAAGAAATCCTTGACATTACACGCAAATCATAAGAAAAAAATAGCAAACAATTCTCTTCATCTCCACCCTCACATTACCGAAAACAACAAGCCTTCAAACACTCCCTCACATTACCGAAATACACAGCCTGATACAGTAGCCATATAACTCATATACAGCAGTCAAATAATGCTAAAAACAGCAGCTACATCACCGAAATTTAGCCATCCAAACAGCTCCCTAAAACACCCAAAACCAGTAGTAAAAATCGCACTGCAGTGAACACAAAAACTGTACTCTAAGCCTCTTTAAACAATCGAAAAACACAGCCCTTAGACCCCCTAAAAACGCAAAAACAATAGCTTTGAAGACCTGAAATAGTAAGCATAAATACAGAGAAAACAACAGCAAAACAGAGGTTAAACAGCAAGCAAAACAGCGAAACAGCGAGCTAAGACGCTAAGCCAGTGAAACGGAAAAAGTGAGGAGCTTTATGTTAGTGTTCCTAGAACATGCCAACGATCTAATAAGCAAGAAAAAGCGTTCATAAATTCAAAATAAGTTGCGGAATATACTTACAATGAACGAATTTGAGCTTTAAAATTTGAGAAGAGATCTCCAAGATCCAAGCTTTAAGTGATGATTCCAACTCTTGAAGTAGTTTCCCTATCACCTTAGTTGATTTCTCCAAGTGCTAGCTTTGTTGATTTTGCAACAAAATCAAAGAGAAGAGAGGAAGAGGCTCACGCCCATTGTAGAGAGTATAGGGTTTTCATTTTCCAATATGTGTTACAAGTGTGTAGAGTGAAGAGAGAGAGAATGCTTTTTGGTTTTGTTAAAGGGTTTAAACCTTTTACCCAAAACCATGTAGTTGGGGTAATTTGGTTTCACCTAAACTAAGTGGTTGGAAAGTAAGTGGTTTTGGCATAAATGCCAACCACTTTCCAACCACCACTTCACATGTGTGACATGTGTGAAGTGGGCCCACCATTTTGAATTCAAAACTCAAAATATCTCTACGAACATTTGCCGCGGCTCGGTTCCGTTTAATCCGATTAAACAAACTTTTGTCGCTAAATAATTAAATCTAATTTAATTAAACAACGATGCCTCGCAAATATATTACGAACGTCGTTTATGAATTAATTCTAAATGAATTCGTTCGTTCGTATTAAATTCCGACTTTAATTTCTTAACGCAATCCAATTCATATTAATATATCCAATATATTAATTTTAGCCCATATGAATAAATTAAATAGAAAAATCAAATTTAACCATTAAATTTATTTTACCGATTAATTACAAATTAATCGCGTTCTCTCTCTTCCGAACACATTTAATCCCAGATTAAATAATACCTCAATTAATCCCATATTAATTTTCTTTCTCTTAATTAATCCCAGATTAATTCTCTCTCTTAATTAATCCCAGATTAATTCTAATTTAAATCAACTGTCATCGGTGAATCTTTGGGAATCGACCCAAGAGATCCCTGGATATGTTGGCAGTAAATACAGTCATCGGATTATCCGAATACGTGCGTACCTCGTACCACGTGCTTACCGATTTACAAGACATGGTTGGCTTCTAGCAAAGCATCGTGCCTACCCAATTCTCCAGAAATATTCTTAGTGGAATATATAATCTATATCAGGCGTAGTATACGTAGTATTGCGTATTGCGATCCAGTATCGGATTGTCACGTGCTAGGCCTGGGGCTGGAATGTGTCTGGCCCGTACGAAGAACATGTCGGATGTCTGGTAACTAGTCTCTATAATCGGACATACATGACCTAGTCATGATATCCCGATGACTGCAGTACTTAAGAGCACTAGTACTGTATCATACGTGACATCATCTCCACTATGACTGGAGTGATACTTCCGTCTTGACATCACACCCAATACACTACGATTCTCAATATACCCAGCAGAGGCGTACACAGAACCGGTTAAAGCCCTGGACGACCAAAACCAAAGCATATTGATTGTCGCAAGTATTAGCGATGTAAGTCTCAGGTTAAGACCAAATACACCTACCCTAATATCGGACTTCCATAGACACATAGTCATACTACCAATGGAATTCTGAGGGGTCTATCCAGAGCGAAGCTGTTTCCGCACCATCGGTAAACACAACCTCATATCACACTTGCATAAGTATCCAATACGTAAATATATGAGAACTATGCCGTTGTGCCACAACGATCACAAGTGCAATGCTAGTCTATTCCGCATTATCGATGTCCAGTCTCGATAATGCTACGACTAGGGATATTTAATGATTAATCCTTCGAGGACTGATACTGTCTCATATCATCTCAATCCAGGAACTAATCATAGGGACCTCCTATCATTTATACATCTAGGTTATCTAATCACAAATGATAAGAGCGCAATCTCCTTGTCATATAGTTAATTTGTACAACAACACCATGATCTGTACAAATAATGACGCTATGGGTCATAACTGCCCAACAATCTCCCACTTGGCCTATAGCCAGTCACTCGAGTGTCTTACACCCGAACTATGTACGGTTCGCTCAAACTGCTGAAGAAAGGCTTTCGTCAGCGGATTTGCATGATTATCGTCTGATGCGATTTATTTGATCATCACATCACCACGATGTATGATCCGAACGAATCAGATGAATAGTCGAAGTATATATCTGGATCGTTGATGAGACCATTAATTCTTTAGCTTGTGCTGACGCCTAGCTCAGTTGCTAAGAGAACTATATCTAATCTAATTAGATATATAATAGACCCAAATGGCTTCTATTGCTACCTCAGCTGCAGCAATAACCCGCATTTGTTGTTTATTCGGTAACAGTATCTTGCTTGGAAGATTTCCAGCTCACTGCTCTGTTATTCAAACTGTATAGTACCGTTGTTTTTTATCTGTTAGGAAACTTACAGCAGTGATCCCAGTCACTTCAAGTTATCCTTCTCCATAGTTTAAGACATCATCCTTAGTTCTCTAAGATACTAACAGATGTTCTTAATATCAATCCAGTGACTATCACTTGGATTGACCTGTTTATGACTCCATATGCTCAAAGTGTATGAGACACCAGGTCACGTAAATTTTTCAATGTACGAGTTCTCAGAGAATGTTAACAACTTTAAATCTATCCCAGTAGATCTTTATTCCTAGAATAAAGGTTGTTTCTCCCAAGAATTCTACGGAGAATTTTCATGAAAGCCAAGCTTTCACCGATTGTAATATGGGAATATCATTTCCAAGAAATGATATATCATTATTATTTAGGACAGTGACTTTCAGTGCGCTCCCACTAACCTCCTTGTATACACAAGAATCATTTCGTTTTGAATTAAATCATAAACCATTATGATTACATCAAAACGATAATTCCAAGAACCTAATGCTTGCTTCAATCCCTCTATGGATCGAATAACCCGCAAAACTTGTTTGCTAGTTTTGATACGACAAAACCATCAGGATGTTGTAAACATCCTCCAAAAGGTTTCCTTTTTCAGAAAAGCGATTTTTCGGTTCAGCTGCCATATTTCATAAATGAAACATGCAGCATCAGCAAGCATTATCCAAATGGTTTTAACGTGGCAACATGTAAAAGATTTGGTTGTAATCAACACAATGTTGATAACGATACCTTTCCGCTACAAGCCTAGCTTAGTACCTTGGTATGTTGCCATCCACGTATGTCTTCCTTGAAGACTTATATAGTATCAATAGGCACAATGCCTTGCGATACAACAACTAGTGTCCAAACATAGTTGATATACATGGAATCCATTTCGGACTCATGGCACTTTGCCATGATAGGGAGTTGATACCTTGTATCACTTCCTCATACGTAGTTAGTTCGTATTCCCCAATAAGATTGACATCATTATGAGGTGAGATCAGAAACCCATACCCAGTTCTTATGTATTCGAAGATTACTGGTACATTTCATCCTTGATGAACTGTTTGTGTTCCATTAAGGACTTGGTGCTTTGAACAGTATAACTCCGATTTTTCATCGAGTTTTACTATCCTCCCACTTACCACTGCATATCGGTATTCCTCTTAGGAAAACCGCATGGTGAGCAACAATTACATTGTTCTCAAGTGAGTTGTATAAGTAATATACTTTGGTTTCCTAGGATAACCTACATTGGCACTTATCCAATTTGGATTCTAGTTTGGTATCATCCAAACATATGCCAAGCATCCCAAATCTTCAGGAGTGAGAAAACCTAGTTTCTTTCCTGTTCATATCTAATATGAAATCTGTCAAACAGATTTTCATGGAACCTTATTCAAAATATGTATTGCGCTGTTAAATGCTTATCCTTTGAAGGAAAATGGTAGCTCAGAGCGACTCATGATTAACCTTATTATGTCTAACAAAATTTGGTTTCTCCGTTCGGACACACCGTCAAATTGACGTGCTCCGGGAGGAGTCCTTATTGAAAGAATATTATACTTTTTAAAGTATTTGAGAAACTTATTGCTTAAGTATTTTCATCATGGTCAAACGTGATGTTTTAATACTTTATCCGATATGTTCGTCTATTTCGTGTCGAAACTCCAAAAGTTTCCGATTTATGTTCTTCAAAAGAAACACAACCATAACGCGATGCCACATCCGTAAAGGTCACGAAATATTCATATCTACCTCTAGCCTAGCTAGACATGGGCCCACTTACGTCACTATGAACAAGGGCTAATAGATCGGTGGCACTTATACTTTTACCAAGTAAAGGTGTTTTAGGCACTTTGCCCAATAAACTAGATTTGTAGACTTCATTTGAATGGAATCAAATTCGTCCTAGTATCCATTCTTCAAAAGTGTGGATATACGAGTCTTGTTTAATTGTGTCCCAGACAACACTGCCACAAATAAGTCTCATATGATCAAATCAGTTTGAGCTATTTGTTTGTCATGTTATATGTTCGAGATTTATTTATATTCAAAATATAAATACTGTTATTCACATCTAACGTGTTTATCTCAATATCATCTTCATAAAATAAAACACTTTAGTGTTCTAGAATATAAAGTATACTCGCAACGAGTTATACTCGATATATAGATAATGTTTCTAGTCAAACTAGTTACATTATAACAGTTTCCTAATTTAAGTACACACCCAAATGGTAGTTCCTAAACTTAGGTATCTACGGTTGAAACAGCGACTGCCATCCCGTTTCCGATTCATAGATTAATCTCATCTGAAGTCAGTAACCTGCTCACAGCAGATTGTGCACATCAATGCATATTTATGTATCACACTAAGTATTTAAAATCCAATTTTAATACTAGTAGTGAACATATTTATGACAACATATTTGAAGTCAGCCTTGCTCGTCTTCATTCCTTCATGTCTGCTTTGTCCATACGTCAATCATGCTTCAATGACCCCGTTTGCCACAATTTAGGCAGACATCTTGAGATATGTCCTTTATCTTCCTAGAAGATTATAATGATTTTGCCTTTGGCCTTTTTCACATTCCATAAGTCTTTGTCCAAGCCTTGGCCTTCTAGAATATTGAAGTAAATGCGCCTTGCGCTACTTGCCTTATTGCAAACTTTGGCTTTGTCTCCTTGAGAATGGCCATTAACTCTCCAAGAGTTATTAATTGCAATTTAATACTTCTAAGATCTAAGAATAGATTTATGAAGATCCTTCAATTTCTTCATCATACTTTAAGGATCTAATCCTTAGTTCTGATTAAGAAATTAAGGAGTCTTTATGGCAAGCATAATGAATTAAACATTAAAGTTATCATCACATGAATCTTCCAAAGATCATGCTCTACTATTTGCTTAACTCCGGGCTTATGCGTAAGATGTTATTTTATCAAATAAAGTAACTTCTTAGTTTCAGGACTATCCTGAAATTTATTCCCAATTTGAAAATTAAAGTCGTCTAAACTATTTTCCCTAGGATAATGTTTTAAACACTAATCTTTCAATTTATTCTTGATTCTAATAGTCTAACTATTTAATCAACGATTTCAGGTACAATCTAATGTAATGATTACTATAGTCTAACTATATAACTTATTACAATTTTATTGGTTAAAATCAAATATATATTGATTACTATAATCCAACTATATAATCATTATAAATGATTGGTAAAATCCAAATATATTGATTACTATAATCCAATTATATAATCAACTATAATTGAAGGGTAAAATTCAAATATATATTGATTACCATAATCCAATTATATAATCAACTATAAATGAAGTAGTTTGAATACAGTCTAACTGTTAAATTAAAGCAACTATTAAATATTAGTCCAACTAACATTTAATTTATTTGACGAATGATATTTGATTGAGCGCGTATGGCAAGTATCTAAACGAATATTGCAAATTTAATTCTTGCCTCCCACTATTTTTCGGCGAGCCTCTAATCCTCTGTTGAGTACTCGGAAAACCTTGTTTCCTAGTGGGCTAGGATACCGTTAAATAACACACAATCTTGACTTTGGCCAACAAATTGTATGATACTTAACTAGGTAGATCTCTAAGATCAATTGGATCTCATCCAATTCCCAGATCCGGTAGGTGGACATCCAAGTCCAAAACATATATACAATATATATGCCAATATATCCAATATATTTTCCTAACCTTTTTTCCTCTGAATCAACTAAGCCTTGGCTTTGGTAGAAAAAACTTAATGATCCCAGTTAAGCGGAACCAATTAACATGGAAAACTTCGTAATCAAAGGTCTTGACTTTGGCCAACAAACCAATGCCAACTTTGGATCTTGAGTAAGAATCACTCAACGGAAGGAAAAACGCTTAATATGTTTTGAGGATTTTTCGCGTGCAAATTGGCAACCAATTTATTATCTTTGTTAAGGTCTCATCATCATACACCCTTAAACATGCATTCTAAATACATAATAAAGCGCGTATAAATAACTAAATTAATAATGATATGCGGATGGATATCTCACAAATTGTTCCTAGAACAAATCACTCGCTTTCCTCTCCCCGGCTAGAACTATTCTAACTTCTACCCAATTACTTAATACAATAAAGAAACCTCAATTACATTGAGGGGAATAGGTGAGAAGAGAAATACAATGAGAGGGGAGATAAAAGGCTGGACACGTAGGTCCAATTTAATAAATTCTAAACTTATTACAACAATTTCCAAAACTGCCCTTGCCCTTCTAATATCCATCCGATATACATTATTCATACAACACATTCATGTAATCATACACAAATCATTTTATTCAATCAATCTAATCTAATTAATTAATCTTTGAATTAATAACCATCCAATGTTCAAACAACGATTTGATTTGCCCGAGTCCAACTCGTTTAAGAATAAAAACTTAAAGTACGTATTCTTGAATTATATTTAACTACAACTTTAAATCCAATTTATTTGTATTCAATACTAATTTCAATTAATTCCAAATTAAATATTTACACTTATTTATTTGCCTTAAAGACTTGGATTCCAAATCCAATCTTAATGGGTCACAAAGGCCCATTAACATCCAATGTCATTTTAATTAAGGTCCAATGAGCTTTTAATTAATTCTTAAGGCATGGGCTTTGGCATTAATGGATCAAAACCAAAATGCCAAGGCCCAATAGGAATCACCCTATTGCCAACAAATCAATTTAGGCCAATTAGGCCCAATTAAATTCTTTAAAGGGTCAAGTGAGTGATATTTGGACTTTATGGAATTGGTTTTGGGCCCAATTGGATCCAATCCAAAAGTCCAAAACCAAACTTAGTTAAACCAAGCCTATTAAGCCCAAATACACACTTTTAGCCCAATTTATAATTAAAGGCTTATTAACATAATTATAATATTCCAAATATCACAATTATTTTAATTAAAGTGTATTTGCCATGATTAATTAATTAAACTCAATATTTCCAAAATACCAATTAACTAATTAATCATGCTTAATCCATCAATTCATGCTCAACACAAATTGAAGCCAAAACACATCATTTCATGCTCAACACAAATTGAATCCTAAATTCATCATTTCATGCTCAACATGCTCTTGATTTTAACATAAACTTTATTGACTTTGATTCCAATCCAATCAAACCAACAATCAACATTTAAACATGCATTTAAACACATCATTTCATGTTACAGAAATCAAAAAACTGCAGTCCACTGCCTAGTAATATTCGGCCATGCTAAGATTTTTTTAATTTTTGATCCAATCACTTTATTTCAAATCTAATCATGCACAACTCTAAGTTAGCATAATCTAAGCATGCTCAAATCATTAATTTGAAGAAATCATGATCAAAACATAAAAGCCCCAAATTTTAGTCTCATGAACCCTAAAATTTTCATGTTTAAAATTGGCTCTTGATACCATTGTTAGTGTTCCTAGAACATGCCAAGGATCTAATAAGCAAGAAAAAGTGTTCATAAATTCAAAATAAGTTGCGGATATATACTTACAATGAACGGATTTGAGCTTTAAAATTTTGAGAAGAGATCTCCAAGATCCAAGCTTTAAGTGATGATTCCAACTCTTGAAGTTGTTTCCCTATCACCTTAGTTGATTTCTCCAAGTGCTAGCTTTGTTGATTTTCCAAAAACATCAAAGAGAATAGAGGAAGAGGCTCACGCCCATTGTAGAGAGTATTAGGGTTTTCATTTTCCAAAATGTGTTACAAGTGTGTAGAGTGAAGAGAGAGAGAGAGGCTTTTTGGTTTTGTTAAAGGGTTTACCCTTTTACCCAAAACCATGTAGTGGGGTAATTTGGTTTCACCTAAACCAAGTGGTTGGAAAGTAAGTGGTTTTGGCATAAATGCCAACCACTTTCCAACCACCACTTCACATGTGTGACATGTGTGAAGTGGGCCCCACCATTTTGAATTCAAAACTCAAAATGTCTCTACGAACATTTGCTGCGGCTCGGTTACGTTAATCTGATTAAACGAACTTTCGTCGCTAAATAATTAAATCTAATTTAATTAAATAACAATGCCTCGTAAATATATTACGAACGTCGTTTACGAATTAATTCTAAATTAATTCGTTCGTTCGTATTAAAGTCCGACTTTAATTTCGTAACGAAATCCAATTCATAATAATATATCTAATATATTAATTTTAGCCCATATGAATAAATTAATAGAAAAATCAAATTTAACCATTAAATTTATTTTACCGATTAATTCCAAATTAATTGCGTTCTCTCTCTTCCGAACACATTTAATCCCAGATTAAATAATACCTCAATTAATCCCATATTAATTTTCTTTCTCTTAATTAATCCCAGATTAATTCTCTCTCTTAATTAATCCCAGATTAATTCTAATTTAAATCAAATGTCATCGGTGAATCTTTGGGAAGCGACCCAAGAGATCCTTGGATATATTGGCAGTAAATACGGTCATCGGATTATCTGAATACGTGCATACCTCGTACCACGTGCTTACCGATTTACAAGACATGGTTGGCTTCTAGCAAAGCATCGTGCCTACCCAATTCTCCAGAAATATTCTTACTGGAATATATAATCTATGTCAGGCGTAGTATACGTTGTATTGCGTATTGCGATCCAGTATCGGATTGTCACGTGCTAGGCCTGGGGCTGGAATGTGTCTGCCCCGTACGAAGAACAGTCGGATGTCTGGTAACTAGTCTCTATAATCGGACATACATGACCTAGTCATGATATCCCGATGACTGCAGTACTTAAGAGTACTAGTACCGTATCTTACGTGACATCATCTCCACTATGACTGGAGTGATACTTCCGTCTTGACATCACACCAATACACTACGATTCTCGATATACCCAGCAGAGGCGTACACAGAACCGGTTTAAAGCCCTGGACGACCAAAACCAAAGCATATTGATTGTCGCAAGTATTAGCGATGAAGTCTCAGGTTAAGACCAAATACACCTACCCTGATATCAGACTTCCATAGACACATAGTCATACTACCAATGGAATTCCGAGGGGTCTATCCAGAGCAAAGTTGTTTCCGCACCATTGGTAAAAAAAACCTCCTATCACACTTGCATAAGTATCAATACTTAAATATATGAGAACTATGTCGTTGTGCTCCCACAACACGCACAAGTGCAATACTAGTCTATTCCGCATTATCGTTGTCCAGTCTCAATAATGCTACGACTATGGATATTTAATGATTAATCCTTCGAGGGCTGATACTGTCTCATATCATCTCAATCCAGGAACTAATCATAGGGACCTCCTATAATTTATACATCTAGGTGATCTAATCACAAATGATAAGAGTGCAATCTCCTTGTCACATAGTTAATTTGTACAACAACACCATGATCTGTACAAATAATGACTCTATGGGTCATAACTGTCCAACACTTTAACCCTTCCGATATCCGCGAAACGCAAGTCCGAAAGTCGGCAAAAAGGTTAGACCTGAGGGTATTTTTTTTACACTCGTTTTCAGTTTTATTTTTATTATTTATTGAGTATTGTTCGCATGATTATTATGTTAAAATGCATGTTGTGGCCCTTGAGTAGATAAATATGCATGTATTACGAAATATTGTATGTTGTGGCCTTGGAATAAAATGAATGATGTGTCAACTCTCGCGGTATATCGGATGAAAACCCGGACATAAATTTCATAGCCGATTCCGAATGGACGGTAATATGATCTATACTCGGGATACAACTCCACGTATCGCTTGAGTAAACGGCACATTATTTTATTTTATGTTGCTTTGATTTATTTATTATTCCTCATTTAAATTCCACATGTTATTTTTTTGATATGCATGATGTGATCGAGGGCATGGGCTTAGTAAGTTGGATTAAAGGTCCCCTATTCTGAGGGGTTAAAATCATTTACCACGATGCTTTGTCGCGCCGATTAATGTATATTCGGTTGAATGTAAGATGTGTTCAATCTGGTATACGAAGTCCGATGTTATTGTCTTTATTTTTATATGCATGATGTGATCGAGTTCATGGGCTTAGTAAGTTGGATTAAAGGTCCCCTATTCTGAGGGGTTAAAATCCTTTACCATGATGCTTTGCCGTGCCAATTAATGTATATTCGGTTGAATGTAAGATGTGTTCAATCGGGTATACGAAGTCCGATGTTATTGTCTTTATTTTTATATGCATGATGTGATCGAGCGCATGGGCTTAATAAGTTGATTAAAGGTCCCCTATTCTGAGGGGTTAAAATCCTTTACCACGATGCTTTTCCTCGCCGATTAATGTATATTCGGTTGAATGTAAGATTTGTTCAATCGGGTATACGAAGTCTGATGTTATTGTCTTTATCTTTGTACGCATTGTAATGAAAAGCGCATGGGCTTATTGTGTTGGACTAAAAGGTTCTCCATTTAGGGAAAGAAAAGCCTAAAAGGCTACCTTTACCATGATATGTGCCGCGTCTTTCATCTATTGATTGCATCATATATCCCTGTCTTGGCTCGATCTTTTATTATTGGTGTACCCATATTATCAGCCCTTGCACTTTCCTTTGTTCACGCACAAGAACCCTTCAGCCACGCCATTGCCTCATCCCGTATATACAGTCTCTCTCCACGTAAAACAAAACCCTCAATTCAACTAGCTTCACTCCACCGCCTCAGCATATTCCATAAAATCACCTGCCTTCACGTGAACTGCATGCCCTATGCACTAACAACCACTGCCATAAGCCATCTCCCCCTTGCACCTATCACTCCTCATGCACCATAAGCCCTCGCCAATCTGCCCTCATCAATCAAACGCACCTACGACCGAATTGCACATACAGCCCACGTAACTGCCCACTCCACAACATGTCCCCTGGCCTTTAGCCATATAACCCAACCTTCACGCAAAAGCCACAAACACTCAAAACAGCAGCCCCCCATTTGACGCATCAGGCACCTCTAAAACAGTCTTAAACTACATCACAATACCACCGAAAAAGACCCACGCATGTGTTCGTGTCAATTCTAGAGATCCTTTCTGCATCATATCACGACATGTCTACCTTAGCATATAGTTGTCTCTTTTTACCTTATGCATTTGTATTACCTCTTGAGTGATCTATTTCTACTATGCAATTAAGTGTCTTTCCTTAATATGCATGCTTGTATGAAGGTTATTTGTGTGCGCTTCTGTGCCTACCAATGTGAAATTGTATGCCTTCCGCATGTCAATTTATTTTTATGCATGAATTCGGACGTAGATTGTATGCCAATAGGTTATATGCAAGTATGAAAATGTGTTATATGTAAACTTAGATATTAGTTTTGTACCTATGCATGTGAACTTAGGAGTAAATTATTCTTGGAAATATGTTGCTTAGGCTTGGTTGAATTATTGCACAATCCTCTCATTACAAGTGACATAAGTAAGGGACCATTCCGAAAACCCACGGTTTGAGGTCTTCCCTTACGCGGGTGAGTGCGGCCTTAAATCTCATTTTCCCGGGTCACACCGGGTGGCGACTCCATTATTCTCCGGTTTAGTCCCCCGCGGGCTACTCCGTACTCCTAACCGGGCCGCGAGCCCGGGACAGCATGCGTCGCCCGGTTTATGTGTCCCACAAGTACTCAAAGTACAAATTCTCGAATTAAATTAAACTACATCATTAAATCCAATTTAATATGCATTCAATTCTAATTCACATATTTAATTCCAACTTAAACACTACACTTTAATTACGAACCTTTACGACTTAAATTCCAAATTTAATCATTACGGGACTCAAAGCCCGATTAACGTCCAACGTCAATTTAATTAAACTCCAATGGGCTTTTAATTAATTTCTTAAGGCGTGGACTTTTGGTCAACTCGGGTCAAACCGAATAACCAAAATCCAATCCGGGAATTACCCCATAAGCCTAGAAACCAATTTTTGGCCCATTAGGCCCAATTAAACTTTAAAGGTTAATTAAGTCGCATTTGGGCTTTATGGATGCGGTTTTGGTCCCAATTGGATCCAATCCAATTTGCCTAAACCTAACTTAGTATTACCAAGCCCATTTAGCCCAATTGCAACATTAAAGCCCAAATCCAATTTTAAGGCCAAAATAATTAAATTCTGAAAATCCAATTTTCCCAATTTAATTACATAAAGTTCATTACACAATTAATTACCCAATTAACATTTCTAAAACATCAATTAACATAACTAATCATGCTTAATTACCAAAAAACATGTCCAACATATTTTGATCAAAAATCAAACCCAATTACATGTTATTGACTCTCGACAATTTGGGGATTTAACGTCCGATTCGAATTCAATCCAATTAATTCCACAATCGACATTAAATCATATTCCCGAATGATTTCCAAACATCCAATGATCTAAAATCAAAAATCCCAAGACATTATAGGGCTTCTAACTTTCGGCCAAGCTAAGTATTTTGGGGAAAAATGTTCCAAACAATTTTTCAACAAATTGATCCAATCAATCATCATATAAAACACATTCAAGCATACTTAATCATCCAATTTCATAATTCATTCTCAAAATCAATTTTACCCAAATTTTAAGCCATAAACATTTCATGCTCAAACCTTGCTCTAGATGCCATTGTTGGTTTCTATTAAGGTCCCAAGATCAATAATAAGCATGAAATATGTACGAATACAAATCGAAGAAGTTGCGGAATACTCACATCGATTGGTTGAGCGAAGCGGCAAGCAACGAAAATAAATTTTCTGCCTCTTGACAGTACACGGCAGTGAGCAGTCCATGCTCCTCCATTTTCTGTTTTTGAGCTCCTCGAACAAGCTCCAAGCTTCGTCGAATGGTTCCCGGCTCATGGGTGGACTTCCCTATCACCTTCACATGTCTCGTAAGTGTGCTAGCACTTGAGATTTTGCCACAAAATCCCACTCTAGTGCTTCCTTTTTTCTTCAATCCACTAGGCAGTTCACTGCCCAAAATAGAAGAAAATTGCCCTCTAAGGGAGTGAGATGAAGAGAGAAATTGGTTGCTCCAAACGTGAGCAAAGAGAATAAAGAAAGAGATAAAAAAATGTGTGTTAAATTTTGGTATTTGATTTCTAAAACAAATACACAATTTTGGTTCCAAAAGTCAAAGCATTTAATGCCCACAAATGCCAACCACGCACATCACCTAATCACATCAATCAGAAGTTGTCAAGTCACATCACTCAAAGTGACAAGTGATTTGACGCTTGATGCGACTAGCGATTTGATGCTTGATTTGACGTGCCGCACTCGAATTCGAAATGTGAATGCGCTCGCAAATAATCTCGGGCTCGGGTTCGTTAATTCTAAATTAACGAATTTTTCGTTGCGTCGTAATTAAATGATTACGCCTAGCGAAATCACTATACACGTCGCTAACGAATTAATTCTAAATTAATTCGTTCGCCCGAATTAAAATTTAATTTTAATTCCGCGTTGAAATCCAATTTCGTTTAATCTATCAAATATATTAATCTCTCGATTAATTCCAATTAATCGTTATCTCTATTTAAATGATATTTTATACCAGATAAAATATCTCCGCAATTAATCCCAGATTAATTGCCTCTCTCATCAAATTAATCCCAGATTAATTTAGAGTGCGAGTCATACGTCATCAGTGAATCTTGGGAAGCGACAATGAGATCCCCTGGATATGTTGGTAGTAAATTCGGTCGTCGGACTATCCGAACATGTAAGTACCAATTACTACGTTTATACCGATTTACAAGACAAGGTTGGCCTCTAGCAAAGCGCCATGCCTACCCAATTCTCCGGAAATATCCTTACAGGAATAAAGGATCTAAATCAGGCGTAGTATACGTTGTATTGCTTATTTCTGTCCTGTATCGGATGATCACGTGCTAGGCCTGGGGCTGGAATTATGTTTGCCCCATACGAAGCACATGTAGGATGTCTGGTGACTTGTCTCTATAATCGGATAAACCTGACCTTGTCATTTTATCCCGATAGCTGCAGCAATTAAGAGAACTAGTCCCGTATCCTACGTGACCATCATCTCCATATGACTGGAGTGACACTTCCATCTTGACATCACACCCAACACACTACGATTCTCAATATACCCAGCATTGGCATACACAGAACCTGTAAAAGTCCTGGACGTCCACAACCAAAGTATATTGATTGTCGTAAGTATTAGCGGTTGCAAGTCTCAGGTTAAGACCAAATACACCTGCCCTGATTTCGGACTTCCATAGACACATATTCATACTACCAATGGAATTCTGAGGGGGTCTTATCTAGAGCGAAGCTGTTTCCCGTACCATCGGTAAAACACAACCTCATATTACACTTGCATGAGTATCCTATTCCCAAATATATGAGAACTATACGGTTATGCCCTCACAACGCGCACAAATGTAATACTAGTCTTTTACGTATTTATCGATGTCCAATCTCGATAATACTCTGATTAGGGATATTTAATGATTTATCCTTCGTGGACTGATACTGTCTCATATCATTCTCCGTCCAGGAACAAATCATAGGGACCTCTCATCATTTATACATCTAGGTGATCTAATCACAAATGATAAGAGTGCAATTTCCTTTGTCACATAGTTAACTTGTACAACAACACTATGATCTGTACAAATAGTGATGCTATGGCATAATTGTCCAACAAGTTACCCGTAAGCTGAAGGGTAAACATGAAGATTTGCTAGACTACGATGCGATGACTTTTGAGGAGCAGCTGCTTTCCCAGTTCAAGATGCCCGACATAGCCAAGTTCAATGAGAATGGGGATCCTAGGGTCCATCTCTGATAGTATGTTTCCGTGATGAGTTCAGTGGGTCTGTCGAAACGTCAGGTTCAGAAGATGTTCGGGATGTCACTGAAGGGGGAACTCGTGGTATGGTATCATTGCCTGGAGAGAAAGGTCAAGGATGATTGGAGGGCATTAGCAGAGGCCTTTCTGAATCAATATGTCATAGATTTGGAGATTGACTTGTCGCTCCATGACTTGGAGAACACCAAACAGAAGCCGAAGGAGAGCTTCAAGGATTATGTAGATCGCTGGAGAAACCAGCTCTTGAAAATGCAGACTCGGCCCTCGGAGAATGACCAGATCAAGATGATCATTAAGGGCACCAAGCCCACTATTTATAACAAGCTAAGGAGGATGACCTCCATGATTAGCAAATTTCGACAGCTTAGAGAAACTCTCATGGATATCGAGGAAGAGAAAACCGAGAATCGAAAGTTTTACAGCCAGAATAAAATTACTATTGGGGGCATTCATGGACCATGCTCTCTACTGCTGAGGTCACTGCCATCAAAAATAGGCGATTCTCTAATATGGTAGACCTTTGTAAAAGGTGTTTGAAAAGTTGAAGATGCAATGACTCCTAGAACCCTTAGAGCCTAAACCACTCCAAACCTTGTGCCACCCAACCTCGACCTAAGCCTATATTGTCACTTCCATCAGAGAAAAGGCAACGAAACTGATAATTGCACCCTCCTTAGGCATGAGATCCAAAAACTCGTTGACGCTCATAAAATACCCAACCCAAAAAAAGAACAACCCAACATACACAGAAACCCTCTAACCAACTACCACTCTGTTTCACCACCCACCTACATGATCAACTCCGGCCTACCTGAAAGCCTTGTCCTCCGAACCCTCAACCATAAAGCCTTTTGTATGGAGATATTGTGTAACATTAGTGAAGATGAAACGGGGCAATGGATAGATTCCTGAGAAAACTTCTAAATCAGTGATAAAGAGAAGAATGAATAGAAAGAAGAACTACTGCAGTCGGAGAATCTAACGCTTAAAGGAACCAAGTGTTGGATAATATGACCCATAGCGTCACTATTTGTACAGATCATGGTGTTGTTGTACAAATTAACTATGTGACAAAGGAGATTGCACTCTTATCATTTGTGATTAGATCACCTTAGATATATAAATGATGAGAGGTCCCTATGATTTGTTCCTGGATGGAGAATGATATGAGACAGTATCAGTCCACGTAGGATAAATCATTAAATATCCCTAGTCGTAGTATTATCGAGACAGGATATCGATATGCGGAATAGGCTAGTATTGCACTTATACACGTTGTGAGGGCACAACGGCATAGTTCTCATATATTTAAGTATTGGATACTTATGCAAGTGCGATAAGAGGTTGTGTTTCACCGATGGTACAGGAACAGCTTCGCTCTGGATAGACCCCTCGGAATCCATTGGTATTATGACTATGTGTCTATGGGAGTCCGACATCAGGGTAGGTGTATTTGGTCTTAACCTGAGGCTTGCATCGCTAATACTTACGATAATCGGTAGACTTTGGTCTTGGTGGTACAGGGCTTTAATCGGTTCTGCGTAAACCACTTCTGGGTTTATCAGAGAGTCGTAGTGTATGGGTGTGATGTCAAGACGGAAGTATCACTTCAGTCATAGTGGAGATGATGTCACGCAGGATACGGTAGTACTAGTGCTCTTGAGTGATGCGCCATCCAATCATGATACTATGACCAGGTCATGAATATCTGATTATAGAGACTAGTTACCAGACATCCGACATGTGCTTCGGACGGGGCAGACATTTATCCAGCCCCAGCCCTAGCACGTGACTATCCGATACTGGGCCGATAAACACAATACTACGGTATACTACGCTTGATACAGATCTATATATTCCTGTAAGAATATTTCTGGAGAATTGGGTAGGCATGGCTCTTTACTAAAGCCAACCTTGTCTTGTAAATCGGTATAACGTAGTACGAGGTACTTACGTGTTCGGATAGTCCGACGACCGTATTTGCTGCCAACATATCCGGAGATCTCATGGGTCGCTTCCCAAAGATTCACCGATGATGTATGACTCGCACTATGATTAATCTGGGATTAATTAGTAGAGAGAGAAGATTAATTTCTAGAGAGAGAAAATTAATCTGGGATTAATTGCGGAGATATTTTATTTGGGATAAAATATTAATTAAAGAGAGAGAACGATTAATTTGGAATTAATCGATAAAAATATATTTGATATATTATAAGAAATTAGATTTCGACGCGGAATTGAATTGGATTTTAATTCGGGCGAACGAATTAATTTAGAATCAATTCGTTAGCGACATGAATAGTGAATTCGCTAGGGGTAATCATTTAATTACGACGCGACGGAAAATTCATTAATTTGGAATTAGTGGAAACCGAGCCCGGGATTATTTGTGAGCGCATTCGCATTTCGAATTCGAGTGCGGCACGCAAGTCAAATCGTGCGTCAAATCGCAAGTCACATCAAGCGTCAAATCAAATGTCACTTTGAGTGATTATGACATGTTGTCACTTGATTTGAGTGATTGATGTAAAAGTTGAAAAAAGCAACTTTTGCTTTTACTTTTTGACTTTAGCATTTAATGGAAAGTAAAAAGAATTGGTAAATGGTTTTTATTAATTTTAGAAATTATAAAAACTAATTACATTTCTTTTTCTTTCTCTCTCTCCACTCTTATTTTACGCATTTTCATTCTCCCTCTCTTTTCTTCTTCTCCTTCTCACGGCTTCAAGCGATTTCTTCACCAAATTTCTGGTTGGACGGAATTTGAGAGATGCAAGGAAGATGAAGAAGTGCTAGCACACCTTGGGTTATACATAGGTGATAGGGAAACGAATTTATGAGCTTGGAATTCCTTTTGAACCTTGAAGCTTTGAGCTTCCATGGTGTTCATCAATGGGCGAATCATGGAGGGACCAAACCAGTCAAAACCGAGCAGCCACTGCCTTGGAGAGCTGTTGCCGTGAGCTTGGAGGGAGGCAAAAAACGCAACTTGTTCTTCGCATCTAAAACTGATCTATGTGAGTTAATGTTTCCGCCTTATTCCTTGATGTATTCATGGCGTTTTATGCTTGATTTCATGATCTTGGGACCTAATTAGGAATTCAACATTGGTATCTTGAGCCTTGAACAAGCATGAAAAAGTTAGGGTTAAAATGGGTAAAACGAATTTGGGCATGTTTTGATGAAATTGTTTGTAATAGTATGCTTAAATGAGATGGAATTAATGATTGATTAGATCAATTTGAAGAAATTGTGTTTGAACAAATTTTCCCCAATTTTTTGTGTAGGACAAAGTTGACAAATTGGGTAAACTCAATTTGAGCATCAATTGATTAAATTGTTTAGTATAGATATGCTTGAATGAGGTTGAATTGATGTTGTGTGCATGATCAATTTCATGAAATTTGTGGTTGGATCCATTTTTCCCCAAATTTTGGGCATGACAAATTTGGGTAAACTTGATTTTGAGCATGTTTGATGAAATTGGATGATTTAGAATGCTTAAGTATGTTTTTGAGGATTGATTGGATCAATTTGTTTAAAATGAGTTTGGAACAATTTTCCCCAAATTGCTTATGTTGGCCGAAAATTGAGACCCTAATATCTTGGTGAATTTTGTTTGTTTGATCATTGGATGACTTGAAACAGTGGGTAATGTTGAATTGAAATTTGATTGGATTGAATTTTTGATTTGGAACAATTTCCCAAATTAAAAGTAGGCTTGGCCGAATTCAATTGATATGAGAAATTCATTGTGTTTTTTGTATTTTATTCATTAGATGAGTTTAATTGATTTGGAAATGATGATTGTGATTCAATTGGATTGAAACCGAATCGGATTGGAAAAACCCCAAATTACCGAGAACAAAAGCATGTAAATTGGGTTTGATTTAATAAATTGTGTTGGACTCTATTTAATGTTAAAGTGCATGATTAATTAGGCTAATTGATGTTTTAGAAATGTTTAATTGGATAATTAATTGTGTATACACTTAGGTTAATTAATTATGGAATTTGGAATTTTATAAGTTAATTAATTGGGCTTATTTTGGAAATTGGGCCTTAAGGTTGTAAATTGGGCTTTGGGGCTTGGTTGTACCAAGTTAGGTTTAGGCCAATTTGGTTGGATCCAATTGGGCCCAAAACCAGCATCCATAAAGTCCAATTATGACTTAATGGACCTTAATTATTTAATTGGGCCTAATGGGCCAAAATTAATTTAAAGGCTTATGGGGTAACTCCCGGATTGGATTTTGGTTATCAGTTGACCAAAGTCCACGCCTTAAGAAATTAATTAAAATCACATTGGACTTTAATTAAATAAACATTAGATGTTAATTGGGCTTTGAGACCCATAACGATTAAATTTGGAATTTAAATCGTAAAGGTTCATTAATTAAAGTGTATATTCAATTTGGAATGGAATAGGGAATTAATATTAAATACATGTTAAATTGGATTTAATGTTGTAGTTTAATTTAATTCAAGAATTCGTACTTTCAGTACTTATTCGCAAAACGAGTTTGACTCGAGCAAAAATCAAATCGTTGTTTGAACATTGGATGATCACTAATTATCAGATTAATTAATTGGATTAGATTGATTGATAACATGCTTGTATGAATACATGGTTGTGATGCATGAATAAGTATATCAGATGGATATTAGTCGGGTGGGGCAATTTTGGAAATTGTTGTAAAAATTTGATTTATTAAATTGGACCTGCGTGTCCAGCCTTATCACCTCTATACTCTTTGTATTCTCTTCTCACCTATTCCCCTCAATGTAAATGAGGTTTCTTTAGAAGTGTAGTGTACGGGTAGAAGTAAATACATGTGCTAGCTTTGGAGAGAGAAAATGAGAGATTTGATCTAGGATCAATGTAAAGTATCCATCCGCATATCATTATTATTTTATTTCATATGCGCTTTATTATGTGTTTATAATGCATGTTTAAGGGTGTATGAAGATGAGACCTTAACAAATAATAATTGGTAGCCAATTTGCACGCGAAAAACCCTCATCAAATATCATGCGTTTTCCTTCCATGAGTGATTCTTACTCAAGATCCGAGATTGGCATGGGTTGTTAGCCAAAGTCAAGCCCTTGTCCGTCGAAGATGTGTTTGAATCACGAAGGCTTTGTTCCATATCAGTGTCTTGTCCAAGTTGTGGTTTGTTGGCCAAAGTCAAGACCACTTCTTGTCCATCGACATTGATTACGAAGCTTTCCATGGTCAATGGGTCGCGCTTGACTGGGATCACTTGGTTTGTTTGTGCCAAAGCCAAGGCTTAGTTGATTCAGAGGAAAAAGGTTAGGTATACATTGGATGTATTGGCATATATAAGATATATGTTTAGGATTTGGATATCCGCCTACTGGATCTAGGAATTGGATAAGATCCAATTGATCTTCGAGATCTACCTAGTTAATTATCATACAATTTGTTGGCCAAAGTCAAGATTGTGTGATATTTAACGGGATCCTAGCCCACTAGGAAACACGGTTTCCCGAGTACTCGACAGAGGGTTAGGCTCGCCGAAAAATAGTGGGAGGCAAGAATTGAATTTGCAATACTCGTTCAATACTCGCCATACGCGCTCATTCAAATTATTTCGTCGTTAGATTAAATGTTAGTTGGACTAATATTTAAATTGTTGTTTTAATAATCAGTTGGACTGTATTATATTTGATTATATATAATTGATTATATTAATCAATATATTTTGAATTTTAATTTCAGTTTACAGTTGATTTTATAGTTGGACTATAGTAATCAATGTAATCGAGGTTAATTAATTTAGATTATATTTTATTATATAGTTGGACTATTATAATCATTATAATAAATAGTACGACAAATCGTTGATTAAATAGTTGGACTATTAGAATCAAGATATAAAAATGAAAGATTAGTGTTTAAGACATAATCCTGGGTGAAAATGTATTTAAACGACTTTAATTTTCAAATTGGGAATAAATTTCAGGATGGTCCTGGAAAAATAATAAGTTATTTTTTTTGATAAAATAACGTATTATGCCTAAGCCCAGAGTTAAGCAAATAGTAGAGCATAATCTTTGGAAGATCATGTAATGATAACTTAAGTGCTTAATCCATTATGTTTGTCATAATTATGTTCACAGCTAGTATTAAAATTGGATTTTAGATACTTAGTGTGGTACATAAAATATATATATTGATGTTCAGAATCTATTTTGAACAGGATACTGACTTCAATTGAGATTTATTTGCGAATTGAAAACGGGACGAAAGTCGCTGTTTTAAACCGTAGATATCTGAATTTAGGAACTACCTTCGGGTTAGTACTTAAATTTAGAAACTGTTATAATGTAGCTAGTTTGACTAGAAACATTATCTCTATATCGCGTATAACCCGCTGCGGGTGTACCTTTATATTCTAGAACACTAAAGTGTTTCATTATATAAATATGATATTGAGATAAACACATTAGATGTGAATAACATGATTTATATTTTGAATATAAATAATATCTCAAATATATAATATGACAAATAAATAGCTCAAATTGATTTGATCAGTTAAGAAACTTAATTGTGGCATAGTTGTCAGGGACACTGATAAACAAGAATCGTATATCCGCACTTTTGAAGAGCGGATACCAGGACTGATTTGATTCCATTCAAATAAAGTCTACGAATCTAGTTTATTTGGGCAAAGTGCCTAAAATACTATTTACTTGGTAAAAGTGTAAATGCCACCGATCTGTTAGCTCTACTTCATAGTGAAACAAGTGGGCCCATGTCTAGCTAGGCTAGATATGGATATGAATATTTCGTGACCTGTACGGATGTGGCATCGCGTATGGTTATGTGTTTCTTTTGAAACACAAATCGGAAACTTTTAGAGTTTCGACACGAAATAGACAAATAGATCGGCTAAAGTATTAAACCGTCACCGTAAAACCGTAATGAATAATACTTAAACAATAAGTTTCTAGTATATTTGAAAGAGTATAATATTCTTTCAAATAAGGACTCCTCCCGGAACACGTCAGTTTGATGGTGTGTCCGAACAGATTAACCGAATTTTTTTAGACATGATAAGGTTAATCACGAGTCGCTCTGAGCTACCATTTCCTTCGACGGATATGCTAAACAGTGCAAGAACTTATTTTGAAAAAGGTTCCATAAAATCTGTTTGACAGATTACATATTAGATATGAACGGGAAAGAAACCGGGTTTCTCATTCCTGATAATTTGGGTATGCTAGGCATATGTTTGGATGATACCAAACTAAAACCCAAATAGGATAAGTGCCAAATGTAGGTCATCCTAGGGATACCATAAGTATTTTACTTATACACCTCACAAGAGAACAATTAGATTGTTGCTCACCATACGTTTTTCCTGATAGGAATACCGATATGCAGTGGTAAGTGGGAGGATAGTATAACTCGATGGAAATCGGAGTAATACTATTCAAGGCACCGAATCTTAATGGAACACATAGTTCATCAAGGATGAGACTATTACCATTAATCTTCGAATACACAAGAACCGCGTAAGTCGGACAGAGTCGGAAAACAACCTGGGGTATGGGTTTCTGATTTAACCTTATAAAGATGTGAATCTTATTGAGGAATACCAACTGACTACGTATGAGGAAGTGATACAAGATATCAACTCCCCAATTATGGCAAAGTGACATATAATCCGAAATGGATTCCATGTATATCAACCAATTTGGATACTAGTTGATGTACCACAAGGCATTGTGCCTAATGGTACTTAAAAGTCTTCTAGGAAGACATACATGGATGGCAACATACCAACGTATAAAGCAAGGCTTTAACAGAAAGGTATCGTTATCAACATTGTATTGATTACGATTCAACCTTTTACCTGTTGCCACGGTAAATCCATTTGGATAATGTTTGTTATTCGATCCATGATTGGATTGAAGCAAGCATTAGGTTCTTGGAATTATCGTTTTGATATAATCATAATGATGTATGATTTAATTCAAAACGAAAATAATTCTAGGTGTATATATAAGAAGGTTAGTGGGAGCGCACTGACAGTGGATGTCCTATAAAATAATGATAATACGTCATTTCTTGGAAATGATATTCCCATAAAATAAATATCGGCGAAAGCTTGGCTTTCGCAATACTATCCTAGAAACCGTACATTGAAAAATGTACGAGACTTGGTGTATCATACGCTTTGAGCATATGGATTCACAAACAGGCCAATCCGAGTGATAGTCACTGGATTGATGTTAAGAACATCCGTTAGTATCTTAGAGAACTAAGGATGCTGTCTTAGTCTATGGAGAAGGAGAACTTGAAGTGACTGGGATCACTGTAGCAAGTTTCCTATAACTGATAAAGACGACTAAAAGTCGCAAACGGTACTATATAGTTTGAATAACGGAACAGTGAGCTGTAAATCTTCTGAGCAAGATTCTGTTTCCGAATAAACAACAAATACGGATTATTGCTGCAGCTGAGGCAGCAATAGAAGCTATTTGGGTCAATAATAAATCTAATTAGATTAGATATAGTTCTGTTAGTGGCTGAGCTAGGCGTCAGCACAGACTAAGGAATTAAAGGTCTCATCGACGATCCAGATATGTACTTCTATATTCATCTGATTCGTTCGGATCATACATCGTGGCGATGTGATGATCATGTAAATCGCATCGGATGATAATCATGCAAATCCGCTGACGAAAACCGTTTCTCAGCAGTTTGAGCCAACCGTACATAGTTCGGGTGTTAGACACTCGAGTGACTGGCTATGTGCCAAGTGGGAGATTGTTGGATAATATGACCCATAGCGTCACTATTTGTACAGATCATGGTGTTGTTGTACAAATTAACTATGTGACAAAGGAGATTGCACTCTTATCATTTGTGATTAGATCACCTTAGATATATAAATGATGAGAGGTCCCTATGATTTGTTCCTGGACGGAGAATGATATGAGACAGTATCAGTCCACGTAGGATAAATCATTAAATATCCCTAGTCGTAGTATTATCGAGACAGGACATCGATAATGCGGAATAGGCTAGTATTGCACTTGTGCACGTTGTGAGGGCATAACGGCATAGTTCTCATATGTTTAAGTATTGGATACTTATGCAAGTGCGATAGGAGGTTGTGTTTCACCGATGGTACGGGAAACAGCTTTGCTCTGGATAGACCCCTCGGAATCCCATTGGTATTATGACTATGTGTCTATGGGAGTCCGACATCAGGGTAGGTGTATTTGGTCTTAACCTGAGACTTGCACCGCTAATACTTACGATAATCGGTAGACTTTGGTCTTGGTGGTACAGGGCTTTAACCGGTTCTGCGTACACCACTTCTGGGTTTATCAGAGAGTCGTAGTGTATTGGGTGTGATGTCAAGACGGAAGTATCACTTCAGTCATAGTGGAGATGATGTCACGCAGGAAACGGTACTAGTGCTCTTGAGTGATGCGCATCCAATCATGATATTATGACCAGGTCATGAATATTTGATTATAGAGACTAGTTACCAGACATCCGACATGTGCTTCGGACGGGGCAAACACTTATCCAGCCCCAGCCCTAGCACGTGACTATCTGATACTGGGCCGATATACACAATACTACGGTATACTACGCTTGATACAGATCTATATATTCCTGTAAGAATATTTCTGGAGAATTGGGTAGGCATGGCGCTTTGCTAGAAGCCAACCTTGTCTTGTAAATCGGTATAACGTAGTACGAGGTACTTACGTGTTCGGATAGTCCGACGACCGTATTTGCTGCCAACATATCCGGAGATCTCATGGGTCGCTTCCCAAAGATTCACCGATGATGTATGACTCGCACTATGATTAATCTGGGATTAATTAGTAGAGAGAGAAGATTATTTCTAGAGAGAGAAAATTAATCTGGGATTAATTGCGGAGATATTTTATCTGGGATAAAATATTAATTAAAGAGAGAGAACGATTAATTTGGAATTAATCGATAAAATAATATATTTGATATATTATAAGAAATTAGATTTCGACGCGGAATTGAAATTGGATTTTAATTCGGGCGAACGAATTAATTTAGAATCAATTCGTTAGCGACATGAATAGTGAATTCGCTAGGGGTAATCATTTAATTACGACGCGACGGAAAATTCATTAATTTGGAATTAGCGAACCCGAGCCCGGGATTATTTGCGAGCGCATTCGCATTTCGAATTCGAGTGCGGCACGCAAGTCAAATCGTGCGTCAAATCGCAAGTCACATCAAGCGTCAAATCAAATGTCAATTTGAGTGATGTGACATGTTGTCACTTGATTTGAGTGATTGATGTAGAAGTTGAAAAAGCAACTTTTGCTTTTACTTTTTGACTTTAGCATTTAATGGAAAGTAAAAAGAATTGGTAAATGGTTTTTATTAATTTTAGAAATTATAAAAACTAATTACATTTCTTTTTCTTTCTCTCTCTTCACTCTTCTTTTACGCATTTTCATTCTCCCTCTCTTTTCTTCTTCCTCTTCTCACGGCTTCAAGCCGATTTCTTCACCAAATTTCTTGTTGGACCGAATTTGAGAGAAGCAAGGAAGATGAAGAAGTGCTAGCACACCTTGGGTTATACATAGGTGATAGGGAAACGAATTTATGAGCTTGGAATTCCTTTTGAACCTTGAAGCTTTGAGCTTCCATGGTGTTCATCAATGGCCGAATCATGGAGGGACCAAACCAGTCAAAACCGAGCAGCCCACTGCCTTGGAGAGATGTTGCCGTGAGCTTGGAGGGAGGCAAAAACGCAGCTTGTTCTTCGCATCTAAAACCGATCTATGTGAGTAATGTTTCCGCCTTATTCCTTTCATGTATTCATGCGTTTTTATGCTTGATTTCATGATCTTGGGACCTAATTAGGAACTCAACACCAAGAATACTGAAGAAGATAAAGATGCATATGACGAAGTCATTTATTTTGGTAATCTTGCATTTATTAGTCATAAAGACATTGTTTTGCTTACTTGTTCGAATCTTTTTGGTTTGCTTCATAACATGTGTGACATGAGAATATTTGATATTAATTCGATAAAGACATTTAATCTTAGCAACATGTGAAAACCCCCAAGGGAGTTTTAATTGCAAGTAAGGAGCAGAATAGAATTGGCAGAAGAAAATTGTAAGCAGACCTGGGGGCGACTAAAGGCATTAATAGGCGAAGGACGCCAAAGAAGCACTAGGAAGGCCTAACCCATCGGAATAGGGAATGCATCCACGCATACATGCATACACATCATATACATGCAATTTTTATTTTGTGTTCTCAGGTTTTGAAAAATAAAAGGGGAAAAAGCGGCAAAGACGAGCGAACACAGAAACGGTTCAAAAATGAACCATCTCAACTTATTAATGGTTCGGAAATGGACCACCATCTCTCATCTGTAACGGTTCGGATATGAACCACCTACCAAGTAACGGTTCGGAAATGAACCATCTCTCATCAGTAACGGTTCGGAAATGGACCACCATCTCAACAAGTAACGGTTCGGAAATGATCCATCTCTCATCAGTAAAGGTTCAGAAATAGACCACCATCTCAACAAGTAACGGTTCGAAAATGAACCATCTCTCATCAGTAATGGTTCGAAAATGGACCACCATGTCAAGAAGTAATGGTTCAGAAATGAACCATCTCTCATCAGTAACGGTTAGGAAATGAACCATCTCTCATCAGTAACGGTTCGGAAATGAACCACCTCACATCAGTAATGGTTCAGAAATGAACAATCTCTCATCAGTAACGGTTCGGAAATGGACCACCATCTCACATCAGTAACGGTTCGGAAATGGACCACCATCTCACAACAGTAACGGTTCAGAAATGGACCACTATCTCACAACAGTAACGATTCGAAAATGAACCATCCTCTCACATCAGAACGGTTTGGAAATGAACCATCATCTTACATTAACTCAGTTCAAAGCATCTCGCAAAGCAGTAGGTAAGTACGACAGCCGACAAACCAGGTAAGTAAAAATGCATGCATAACTTTGATAGGGTTGTCACTGTCACACACTGCACAAGCCCCATCAAAGTTGGGGCGACTATAGAAAATGCATTTTTGCATAAAGCCCAATGATAAGCCTTGTATGGAGGCACTACCCGATAAGTTGCGGAAGTCGCGGGAAATGGACGTTGGAAGGGAAAATTTAAAAATTATACCTTATAAAAAAAATTAACTTATTTGTTTGGCCTCGGGTTCGCTTAGTTGATCTATGTTTTGAATATTAGCCCATATACCCATACGCACCCATCCAAAACCCATGCAACCCTTTTAGGCCCACACAAAGCCCATTCCGCCCAAGACCAATCAATTAGAACAATTTAAGCACATGCAACACATGCCACATCCAATTAAATCACCTTCCAACTTAAAAATATTTAGAATCCAATCCCCACAAAAAATACACAATATTCTTTCCCTAAATAACTAATTAAATGCATCCCCTTTTTTGCATGATTTATTCCCTTTTCAAGCCATGCATACACAAGGAAACCCTAACATGCACTATTAGAAAAAGAGACATAACCCAAACCTTAATTCTTCTTCTCTCGGACGCATACAACTTCTCTTGGCTCTCACCCTCACAGCAACAACAAAACCCTAAACCATTAAGCACTTACCGACTCCTCACCAAAAAGAAAAAAAAACCTAACTCATATGCCACTTTCTCTCTCCCTAGAACTCACTCATACGCCACATTCTCTCTCTATAAACGGACCAGCAAAGCCCTTCACACCTCACTCACAGCCCGTTAACAAACAAAAAAACTGCAGCCACACGTCTCTCAAACAGGCCCTTGACCGGCGTAAACACACACGTATAACGCAAGCGCACGTATCGTTCAAGTAGTAAAAAATATTGATCCCACGAGGACTTAATTCCTACTGTTGTTATTAATTGTTGAATCTATTTATTTACAAATATCTAATTAAATGGAGAAGAGAATGATTGTTTGATTGGTTGAATGTGGTCTTACAAAATAAATAAATAAATAAAAAGACAAAAGAAAATATTAAGGAAAATAACAAAGAACACAAAGATCTAGGGTCGTGAATCATTCTAATTTCATTTAAAAGATGAAGTGGTTATTTTATGTTTGTGTAATAAATCAGTTTACTAACCTGGAACACTAAATTATGCAAAAGCCTCTATCGATGGTCAGACGCAAATACCCGTTTAACCCAATTGAACCATATGTCTATGTCAACCAAATTATCTGGATTCATTAAGTTTAAGTTCCAATTATGGCTACCCCCGCCCGACAGGTATATTCCTATCCTGTAAGGAAATCTATTAAAGGGTTATCTATCCTCAAGGAAGATCGTGGGCTATTAAGTCTAAGGCTGAAACCTAAAATCACTATGTCTAGTTCATTTTAGATTTACCACATCAATCTTATTGGTGATCAGACAACAAGAAGCATTAAGCTTAAGACTTAATAAGTAAACTTTTAAATTACCCAAACTATAAAATAATCCTTATAAACTGGTAATATTAAAAATCATCACAACCCCTAAATAACTAACACATAACTAGGACTAGAAAAGACATAAAAGTAAAAGACATAAAATAAAAGCTGAAAAGTAAAATAAAATAAAATGCTAAGGTAAAAGGAATTACTTTTACTACTACTAATTTAGATATCTCCCATAAAATAATATATAAACTTGTGATAATATTACCAACCGACCAATCTGGCGGAATCTTGATTAAGTCAAATTAAGTCCAACCAGCCATTAAGGCGGTACCATAATTAAATTACCAACCGACCAATATAGCGGTATCCTTGATTAGTCAGGTTTAAACCAGATTAAAATAAATTGCCAACCGACCAATATAGCGGTATCCTTTATTAATCAGTATTTTAAATAGTAAATATATTATTTTTAAGGGAGATTAATCTAAATAGTAACAGTAAAAGAATTACCTTTCACCCTAGTTAGGAAATTACTTTCTCATGAATAGTAAAAACTGTAAAAAGTAAAAAGTAAAAACTAAATTACTATTATTACAAATGGTAATTAAAATTAATTACAAACTAAAAAAATAAAATAAAATAAAATTAAAATATTTTTAGAGAGAGAAAAAGGCACACGGAATTATGAAATTCGCGCAGTATTTATAGAAATTTTTGGTGCCAGCGTCGCGACGCCAGGTCAGCGTCGCGACGCTGGAATAGTAAGACGTGGAATGCTGAGAAGGCGACACGTGGCATGGCGGCTGACTGTTCACGCGACACGTGGCAAGGCGGCTAAGATTCAATTATTGTGATGACATCATTGATGACGTCATGCTGACGTGGCGCTGACGTGGCGAAGACGCGTGTTGCAATTGTCGGCACAATAGGCTTGCGACACGTGGCGACACGTGTGACGCTGTGATTGGCTGATGCTGACGTGGCATGTTGACTTCGTTGACCTTGTGACGTGGCTGATGACGTGGCGTGACACATGGCGAAGTTGACTCGTTGACCGCTGACATGGCTAATGACGAGGCGACACGTGTCAAGTCTTAGTGTCGGCAGCATATGATGTTGACACGTGGCACGGCGCACGTTAGTAGATTGGATGTGATGGTGACACGTGGCACGGCGCATTTTAGCAAAGTCAAACTTCTCAAATCCTGATCAGTTGACCAGGCGCACGTTAGCAGATTCGGCGCATGCTGGGCGTCGCGACGCGGAAGGTCTGGGCGGCGCGACGCTGGAAATTACCAAAATGCCCTTTTTCGCCAATTTTCACTGTTTTGCTCCAAATCCCCTCTAGAATGTCCTGAAACTTTATTTATCTACAAAACACATCAAAACATTCACAAAACTCAAGAAACTATACCAAATATTAGATTAAATGAGTGGGAAATAGTGATATAAATACCACTCATCAGCCCTCATCACTAACAAACCCTCAAAGCACACACACTCGGCTTCAGACCTGATTCACGTGAACGACAACCCCTTTTACCTAGACAATAAACCCTAAAGCCCAGCCAACACGTGAACAAAATGACAAAAAGAAACAACCCATCGACCAAGCTTACACAGGGTAACAAGCAGCAACCACCCACACTAACCGAACGCCATCAGCAGCCCTCCACACGTGAACTCCAGTAATAGAAACCAAACCCCACCGACTAAACGACACAAATAAAAACCACAAAGCCCTAACCGACACAGCCAACAAAGCAGCTCTCTCGGTTCTCTCTCATTCAACACGCTCACAAAATATCCACAACCGAAACACACAAAGATACAAGAAAACAACAACCCTATATCACTAAAAATAATCAAAAATAGTCCCAAAAATAACCTCCAAATAGCAGCAAAAACAACGGAGAAAACAACAGCAAAAATAGTCCAAAACAGCGATGGAAGACAAAGAAAACAGCAAGCAAAAAAACAGCGAAACCAAATCAGAAAACTAGAAAAGTTACGGAACATTAACCCTTCAGGCGACGACGTAACGCACTTTCGATGAGTAACTTAAAAGGTAAGACATGAGGGCCCCATTTACTATTTATCTTTTCAATTATTCATTGTCGATCACTCGCATGCATCGTTATGTTTTACGTATAGTTTCATTTATGTTAGTTTAATGATTACGTGTTATCTCTTGCGGTATATCAGATGGAAACCCAAACGTAAATTCTGTAGCCGAATCCGAATGGACGGTAGTGCGGTCTGTAATTGGGATACAACTCCACGTACCGCTTGAGAAACTTTCGAGCACATGTTTCATTTTGTTATTTAATATTGTGTTCATTCATCGTTTATGTTTTATTATTTCGTTATTTACTTTACGCATGTCATTGCTTTGTTTATCCATGCATTACTAATCTAGTGCGCATGGGCTAACTACGTTGAATTAATGGTCCTCCATTTGAGGGAAATTCCTACAGGCTACCTTTACCACAATGTTTTGTTGCGTCGGACGAAGTATACTTGATTGAATATGAAATACATTCAATCGGGCATACGAGGTCCCATATAGATGTTGGCCTTGGTCGCATCTCTTTTATTATTCTGTTATTTACTTTCTGCATGTTATTTGTTTATTTATTTATTCATTGTTAATGTAATGCGCATGGGCTAATCATGTTGGGTTAAAGGTCCTCCATTCGAGGGAAATGCCTAAAGGCTACCTTTACCCCGATGTTTTACCGCGCCTGACGAAATATGTTTGATTTAATATGGAATACGTTCAGTCAGACATACTGATGAGTGGTAATTATATCACTATTTCCCACTCATTTAACCTAATATTTTGTATAGTTTCTTGAGTTTTGTGAATATTTTGATGAGTTTTGTGTTATTTTGTAGATAAATAAAGTTTCAGGACATTCTAGAGATTATTTGGACAAAAACATTGAAAATTGGACAAAAGGGCATTTTCGTAATTCTGCGCGTCGCGATGGGCAAGCCTTTGGAATCACGACGCCTAACATGCACCGAACAGTGCTAACGTGCGCCTTGTCCACAAGTCAGAATCTGAGAAAAGTTTGACTTTGCTAACATGCGTCATGCCACGTGTCACCATCACAGCCGATCTGCTAACATGCGTCGTGCGTCGTGCCATGTGTCATCATCCTACGGTGCCAACAGTCACCATTTCCACGTGTCACCACGTGTCACTCCATGTGTCTGCCACATCATCATCCACATCACCGGTTGACCGAGTCAAAATGCCACATCATCATCAACCAATCACAGTGTGCCATGTGTCATAATTCTATGTTGCCGACAGACACTTCGCCACGTGTCCGCCACGACAGCATCAATTATTGACAAACTTATCTGAAATCGACACGTGGCGGATAAGAATCTGAGCCTACCAATCAGAAGCCGCCACGTGTCACAATTATTGAGATCCCAACCACCTTGCCACGTGTCACCTTATCACCTTATCTAGAATCTGAGCCGTCGAACCAGAGCGTGCCACGTCGACAATCACTGGCGTCACGACGCTGGCTTGGCATCGTGACGCTGACAACCTATATGCGCCTATAAATTCAGTGCGATTTCAGAATTCAAAGTATGCCTTCCTTGAGTTTTGTAAGGACTTTAAGGATTGCATCTTATGTGTTTTAGTTTTTGTAATTTTAATTTAGCATTTTTACTTTTAGTATTTTTAATTATGCACTTTTACTTTTTGCAATAAAATTTTATTTACTTATTTACGTTAAGTTTTGTAATTAATTTGCCGCTGGGGTAAAAGGTGAAACATTTAATATAATTATCTAGGTAAATCTCACTTAATTATAATTTATAAATTATAATTTACCGGATTAATTAATGGCAGACTTTATTACCGCCTATATGGTCGGTCTAAATATAAATTACTTTACCGCATATATGGCTGGTCTTTATGTGACAGATAATTAACGCCTATATGGCTGGTGTGTAATTGGACTAAATGGATTACCGCCTATATGGCTGGTTTTAAATGTTTAATATTATTAATTCCTGAGAAAGAAGAATAGAACATAATTTTATATTATAATAAGTGAGATTCCTAATAAGAAATATTAAATGTGGATCCTCTAACCCCAGCATTTTATTTTATTCTAGGGAAGTGTGAAACACAATATTACTAGGATTAATAATTGATTTAATTATTTATTGGGTAATTCTTTAGTTTGTTTATTGAGTCTTAAGTTTAATGCTTCTTGTTGTCTGATCACCAATATGATTGATGTGGTAAACTTAAAATGAACTAGACATAGGGATTTTAGGTTTCAGCCTTAGATTCAATAGCCCATGATCTTCATTGGGGATAGATAACCCTTTAATAGATTTCCTTACAGGATAGACATATACCTGTCGGGGGGGGGGGTAGCCATAATTGAAACTTGATCTTAATGAATCCAGAAATTTGGTTGACATAGACATATGGTTCAATTGGGTTAAACTTGGTATTTGCGTCTGACCATCGACAGAGGCTTTTGCATATTTTCGTGTTCCAGGTTAGCAATTTGATTTATTACACATAGATAAGAGAATCAATTAATCTTTATAATAATATTGTGTTGAATCACGACCCTAGATCTTCGAGTCTTTTCTTTTATTTTCCTTTTGTATTTTCTTTTGAGTCAGTTTTTATTTTAATTAGCAAATCCACATTCAACCAACCAAAAGCAATCAATTCCATTCTCTCTATAATTAGATACTTGTAAATAAATAGTATCAATAATTAATAACAATAGTAGGAATTAAGTCCTCCTGGGATCGATATTTTTATACAACTTGAACGATACGTGCACTTACATTATACGTGTGTGTTTACGCCGGTCAAGTTTTTGGCGCCATTGCCGGGGACTTATTTTTCTGGAGTTATTAATTTTGAAGCTATTTAATTTACTTGTATCTAATTTTCTTTATTTTTATCTGTAATTTTGATTTCTTTCTTTTGTTTTCAGGAGATTTAAAAATGGAACATTATTGGGAGATTGAAAGATCACGAGCTTTACTAGAAGACACACCCCAAATCTGGGAGCAACAGTCCGGTTTCTGAGGCTTGTTGACTAGCCCAACTATTATCATTGGATGCCAGAACCAAGCAATACCACATTTGCTCAACAAAACTCAATGGGGAGATGTGACATATGTAATGGTAACCACCCGAGAGATCATTACTAGTACAACTACAATCCAGGGTGGCAGAGCTATCAAAATCCTTCATGGTATAAAGAACAATCATATTTTCCATCTTATCCACCATCTATCTACGAACTTCATCAAGAACCAGAACCATCAAAGGAAGAACAATTGGTTGACATGCTCGAAGATTTATTCAAAAAATAAGATGAAAAGTTGGATACAATACTTGAAACATATCAGAATCAACTCGAAAGTATTCAAAGACAATCAGCATCTATTCAGAGGATGACAGATCAAATGAGACAATTCACAGAAAACCAGAACTACACACCTCAAGAACCAGTTTCAGATGACACTGATGAAGCCTTCGAGTACCAATCATTTCACAATGACACTTCAACAGATGAGGAGGCTGAGCAGTATCAACAACCAGAGGTATCAGTTCATGAGCCCAAACCAATGAAGTCTCTATTTGACTTTTATTATTCAGATTCTGATGAGGTAGAAGGTGAGCTGTTTGTACCAACTGCACCAATAAAGGAGGATCAAACTTCAATCCTCAAAATGAAGATCTTGGAGCATGCTTTACCATGATGTTTGATGAAGATCTACCTGAACCATCCATTCCAGTCGTATCAGAGGATGAAGACCTAATGTCAGAAACATCTTTACATCCACAGGCAGATACTTATGGAGCATGAATTTCACAGATGACAGATGAAGAGTTGTATGCGGAAATTTAAAAATACATCTGTGAAGAAAGGTGGAGCAAGAAGCAGAGCAAATAGAGGAGCAATTGTCAGACCAAATTGAAGATCCAGAGCATTCAGACGAAACATCGATGTTTTGGGGAGTACAATTTAGAGAATCACCCGGAAGCTTGACATAATGGAATTTCCATTCAAAGTCAAGCACTATACGAGACCTCCTGATTTTATTTCTTTCTTTTCAGGTACCACTGGAGCAACAAAAGTTAAAAAGGTGGCACAAGCATTGAATGGGACAAAACTCATTTTACCACTTTACCGTTGGAATAGACCCTTCAAAAGCAACACTCATGGGAATGTCTTTAATCGAACATTCAAAACGACGCTGAAACCTCCTTGAAGAATGGATTTTAATCACGTCTGGCTGAAGAAGAAAAATTTAGCACTAGAAGGGAGGCAACCCATACACTTTGTTGTAATTTCTATTTTTATATTTTGTGTATACATGTTGTAGAGTTTTTAATTTTGTGTGTTTTTTTTGTAGGGAAAAGCTCAACCAAAGCATAAGATAGAAGGAATGGTGTTTGGCAACGATAAGAGATAATTCATTAGCGATGGCTGAGTAAGGAATGGATTCTTGAGACGCATCCTAATGAATTTATACTAAGCGAATGGAGTATTGCGTACACAATTCTGTTGCCTTAATTATTGCTTTGATTTGCTTTTCTGTTGTAATTATCTTTATTTTCATAGACAGGGTCCAGACTTTTTGACCTTTCACGATTTCTTTTGTTGTTTAGCTAAAAACGTCCTATGGAATATACTAGTGCTATTATTACTCACCCTTTTCAGGTTCTATAAATACAGCTCATCATTGCACTTTTGAAGACATCCAGAGTAAAACATGGAAGCCACTTCAAGAAGACGAGTTGAAAACATCTGTGTGTTTTGCGGTACTAGTGGTGGTACTAACCCACAATACGTAGAAGCAGCACATGAATTGGGTCGAGTCTTAGCTGCAAGGAATATGCACTTAGTATATGGCGGAGGCAATCTTGGACTAATGGGGATCGTTTCAAAAGCTGTACAGGAAGGAGGCAGTCATGTTTTGGGAATCATCCCAAAACCCTTGGCGGAGGCAAATCTTATTGGACCATCAAACGTAGAGGAACTGATCGTGCCAGGTATGTCTGAACGATTGGTAGAAATGATTAACCGTGCTGATGCTTTTATCACTTTGCCATGTGGCTTGGGCACATTGGAGGAAATTTTTATAGTACTATCTTGGGCGAACCTGAACATACACCATAAATTAATTGGGTTGTTTAACGTTGATGGATTTTATGATTTTCTTTGTATGTTTCTTGATGATGCCCGGAGAAATGGGTTCGTGTCAAAACCTTTAAAAGAACTCTTTTTTACTGCCAGAACTGCTCCGGATCTAATTGACCAAATCTTAGCCTATGAACCACAAGTTGACCTTATCCTTTCAAAGATAAATTGGTCCGAGGACGATCGTGGTAAGAGGCGCCGGATTAATCTGGATCTTAACCTTTAATTTCCTGTAGAATTTCAGCTAACCAGGTATTATCTTCTAAACTCTTATTCTACTGTTTAAGACATTGGGGACAATGTCTCATTTAGGTTTGGGGGAGGGAATTAGTTTATCAGTATCTTGTATTAGTTTGTGTGTTGTTTTTATTTTTAGTCCAATTTTTGAAAAATACAAAAAAAATTGAAAAATTTAAAATATTTAAAAAATATTTTGTGTTTTGACTAAAAAGGTGAAATTGGTAAGAGATAGCTGAGTAAGGAGTTTTCCACTCCAGAGACGTATTTCAAACCATTTTTGAAATAAGTTAGTTTTTGTTTATTTCATTTTAAATTATTTAATTTGTAAATTCTCCATAAAACTGACTAAAATGGATTTGCATATGCTCAGTTAGCAGATATTATCAACATGCACTGTAACATACGGACATGAGCTATAATTGAAATGTTGTAATATTCAGTGCTCTAGTTTAATTGGAGGAAGCATCTCAAAAATTGATGGAGTAAAAAAAAAACATCTGAGATCCGAGTTTTTAGTCTGTAAGGGTGTTTTAAACCTAGTGCCCTAAAACCAACTGGTTTGGGAGTCACTGGCCCAAAGCTCGCTACATGGATCAAAGATGCTGCAAAAATATATATATATCTGAAGTCTGAGTAATTAAGTCCATAGGGGTGTTAACACATGGTCCCCTAAAGCCAACTGGTTTGAGAGCCACCGACCCCTCCCAACACTATATAGAGGAAGGTATTATATATAAATAAAAAAAAATATCAAAAATCAAAGAAAAAATCAAGAAAAAAGAAAAATCAGAAAAAATATTCCATTGCTACAAACGGTGTGAACTCTGATAAACCTTTAGGACAAAAATATTACACTCTTATCAACTGCACTTGTGACTGTTGTGGGCAAAAATGAGTTTTTAATATTTTGTTGGCTGTGTATATGGAGAATGGTAAAAATAATCGGAGAATTTACTTATTCAGTAATTTAAAAAGAAAGAAAATAACTAGTAACTTGGAGTAGAAGTTTCACCTGAATAGTCACTAACTTCTTTATTCTCTTATCGCTTGTCTTTTTGCTTTTATGTGCATTAGTTTCACTACTTTTTTACTTTTGTAAAATGTTTGTGGGTATCATTGTTGTAAACCCTCACGAGACTACAACTCGTCCACTAGGGACACCTAGGAGATTAAAGGCTTGTTGCATATGCTAAATGCAACCGTGATCCCTATGAAAGTGGCTTAGTTAAATTTTATTTTTTTTAAAGATGTTTATGTTATTTTATCTATGTTTTGCTCGAGGACTAGCAAAATGTTAGGTTTGGGGGTGTGATAAGTGTTAATTATATCACTATTTCCCACTCATTTAACCTAATATTTTGTATAGTTTCTTGTGTTTTATGAATATTTTGATGTGTTTTGAGTTATTTTGTAGATAAATAAAGTTTCAGGACATTCTGGAGGTGATTTGGACCAAAACAGTGAAAATTGGACAAAATGGCATTTTCGTAATTCTGCCCGTCGCGACGCCTAACATGCGCCGAACAGTGCTAACGTGCGCCAGGTCCACAAGTCAGAATCTGAGAAAAGTTTGACTTTGCTAACGTGCGTCGTGCCACGTGTCACCATCACAGCCGATCTGCTAATATGCGCTGTGCCACGTGTCATCATCCTACGGTGCCGACAGTCGCCATCGCCATGTGTCGCCACGTGTCACTCCATGTGTCTGCCACGTCATCATCCACATCACCGGTTGACCGAGTCAAAGTGCCACATCATCGCCACGTCATCATCAACCAATCACAGCGTGCCACATGTCGCAATTCTATGGTGCCGACAGTCACTTTGCCACGTGTCGCCACATCAGCGCCACATCAGCATCAATTATTGACAAACTTATCTGAAATCGACACGTGGCGGATAAGAATCTGAGCCGACCAATCAGAAGCCGCCACGTGTCACAATTATTGAGATCCCAATCACCTTGCCACGTGTCACCTTATCACATTATCCAAAATCTGAGCCGACGAAACAGAGCGTGCCACGTCGACAATCATCGACGTCGCGACGCTGACCCCCTATCCGCGCCTATAAATTCAGCACGATTTCAGAATTCAAAGCATGCCTTCCTTGAGTTTTGTAAGGACTCTAAGGATTGCATCTTATGTGTTTTAGTTTTTGTAATTTTAATTTAGCATTTTTACTTTTAGTATTTTTAATTATGCACTTTTACTTTTTGTAATAAAATTTTATTTATTTATTTAATTTAAGTTTTGTAATTAATTTACCGCTGGGGTAAAAGGTGAAACATTTAATATAATTATCTAGGTAAATCTCACTTAATTATAATTTATAAATTATAATTTAACCAGATTAATTAATGGCAGACTTTATTACCGCCTATATAGTCGGTCTAAATATAAATTACTTTACCGCCTATATGGCTGGTCTTTATGTGACAGATAATTAACGCCTATATGGCTGGTGTAATTGGACTAAATGGATTACCGCCTATATGGCTGGTTTTAAATGTTTAATATTATTAATTCCTGAGAAAGTAGAACAAAAAAAATTTATATATTATAATAAGTGAGATTCATAGATAAGAAATATTAAATGTGGATCCTCTAACCCCAGCATTTTATTTTTTAGTGAAGTGATGATGAAACAAAATATTACTAGGCTTATAATTGATTTAATTATTTATTGTGTAATTCTTTAGTTTGTTTATTGAGTCTTAAGCTTAAGGCTTCTTGTTGTCTGATCACCAATAAGATTGATGTGGTAAACTTATAATGAACTATACATAGGGATTTTAGGTTTCAGCCTTAGATTCAATAGCCCACGATCTTCCTTAGAGATAGATAACCCTTTAATAGATTTCCTTACATGATAGACATATACCTGTCGGGCGGAGGTAGCCATAATTGGAACTTGATCTTAATGAATTCAGATAATTTGGTTGACATAGACATATGGTTAAATTGGGTTAAACTGGGTATTTGTGTCTGATCATCGACATAGGCTTTTGCATATTTTCGTGTTCCAGGTTAGCAATCTGATTTATTACACATAGATAAGAGAATCAATTCATCTTTATAATAATATTGTGTGGAATCACGACCCTAGATCTTCGCGTCTTTTCTTTTATTTTCCTTTGTATTTTCTTTTGAGTCAGTTTTTATTTTAATTAGCAAATCCACATTCAACCAACCAAAAGCAATCAATTCCCTTCTCTCTATAATTAGATACATGTAAATAAATAGTATCAATAATTAATAACAATAGTATGAATTAAGTCCTCGTGGGATCGATATTTTTATACTACTTGAACGATACGTGCGCTTGCGTTATACGTGTGTTTACGTCGGTCAAGTTTTTGGCGCCGTTGTCGGGGACTTATTTTTCTTGAGTTATTAATTTTGAAGCTATCTAATTTATTTGTATCTAATTTTCTTTATTTTTATCTGTAATTTTTATTTCTTTCTTTTGTTTTCAGGAGATTGAAACATGGAACATTATTGGGAGATTGAAAGATCACAAGCTTTACTAGAAGACACACCCCAAATCTGGAAGCAACAGTCCGGTTTTCTGAGGCCTGTTGACCAGCCTAACTATTATCACTGGATGCCAGAACCAAGCAATACCACATTTGCTCAACAAAGCGCAATGAGGAGATGTGACATATGTAATGGTAACCACCCGAGAGATCATTGAGAGTACAACTACAATCTTGGGGTGGCAGAGCTATCAAAATCCTTCATGGTACAAAGAACCATCATATTTTCCATCTTATCCACCATCTATCTATGATCTTCATCAAGAACCAGAACCATCAAAGGAAGAACAATTTGTTGACATGCTCGAAGATTTATTCAAGAAACAAGACGAAATGTTGGATACAATACTTGAAACATATCAGAATCAACTCGAAAGTATTCAGAGACAATCAGCATCTATTGTCTGAAGGGGTGTCTTAATACCTACTGCCCTTAAGCCAATTGGTTTGGGAGTTACTGGCCCAAAGCTCGCTACATGGATTGAAGATGTTATATAATAAAATAAATAAATAAAAATTTGTACATAAAAATCGATTGCTAAAAAGTTGTGAATTCTGATATAACTTTAGGACAAAAATTATTACTCTCTTTTCAACTACACTTATGAATATTGTGAGCAGAATGAATTGATTAATACCTTCTTAGTTGTGTATATGGAGAATGGTAAAAAAGTATAGGAGAATTTACCTATTTAATAATTTAGAGAGAAAACAACTATTGACTTGGATAAGAATTGCACTTGTTTAGTTACTAACTTGTTTATCTTTTCTTTTTTTTGTGATTGATTGTACATTTGATTGACGTTTTTGGGTATCGTCGCTGTAAGCCGTCACAAGGCTATAACTCGTCAACTATGGACACCTAGGGGTTTAATGGCTTGTTGCATACGCTAAATGCACTGTGATCCCTACGAAAGTGGCTTAGGTTTATTTACTTTAAAGTTGTTTTTTCATTTTGTTTTGTTGTTTTGCTCGAGGACTAGAAAATTGTTAGGTTTGAGGGTGTGATGAGTGGAAAATATGTCAATATTTACCGCCATTTTTACCTAATATTTTGTATAGTTTCTCGAGTTTTATGAACATTTTGATGTGTTTGTGTTTATTTTGTAGATAAATAAAATATCGGGACTCACAGGAATCAAATCGGGGCTAAAATGGTGAAAAACGGATAAAAAATGGCAAAATAGGAATTTAACTTCGCGGGCCTCGCGACGTTGGGCCAATAATTCATATGCCGACATGCGTCATCAATGATGTCATCACTGTAGCATGCGTCGCGACACCCAAGACCTTTTGTGTCGCGACGCCAAGCCAATAATGCAGCCACCATTTACAGTAGTACGCGTCGGAACGTATAAGACTTGGCGCGTCGCGACGCGGGCTGATTTTGAAGCCTATAAATTGAAACCCAAATCCGAGGAATTCTTCATACTTTCTTCTGGAGAATTTCTCTAGAATACTAAGAATAGAGTATATTATTTGTTTATTTTCAGCTTTTTTGTATTTACTTTTTATCTCAGTAATAAACTTTGTTTGTTTTACTTAAAGTATGAGTAGGTAACTTCTTTATGCTGGGGTGAAAGGTGAAACTTTTATTATGATAATTTAGATTAATCTTCCTTAACTTATAATATATAAAATATCTTAAAACCTGACTTAATTGGATACCGACTTTATGGTCGGTTGGACTTAATTAAATTAATTTTAACCTGACTTAATTGGAAACCGCCTGTATGGTCGGTTGGAATTAATTAAAACATGACTTAATTGGATACCGCCTAAGTGGTCAGTTGGTAATGTAATGCAAATTTATGTATTATAATAAGGAAGATTTCTAGATTTGAAATATAAAAAGTGGATCCCCTAACCAAACCATATCATTTTATTTTATTATTTTATTTTAACTTTTTAGTTTTCAACTTATTTTATGATGTTTTATTTATTTCTGTCTTTAGTAATCCTAGGTATGTGTTGTAACTAAATACATTATCTAGGGTTGTGATGAATTCCAATATCATTGGTTTTATAAGTTGATTTATCTTGTGTCTTATGTGACGTTGTGGTTTATTTATTGAGTTTTAAATTTAATGCTTCTTGTTAATTGGCCACTAATAAGATTGATTTGGTAAACTTAAAATGAACTTGACGAAGGGATTTTAGGTTTCATCCTTAGACTCAATAGCTCACGATCTCACCTTAGAGATTTCCTTCCAGGATAGACATATACATGTCGGGCGCGGGTAACCTTAATTGGAACTTGATCTTAATGAATTCAGAGTTTCTTAATTAAAATAGACATATAGTTAATTGGGTCACCTTGGGTGTTTGCATTCGACCATCGACAGAGGCTTTTGCATATCTTCGTGTTCCAAGTTAATAAACCAACATATTACACAAGTATAAGATAATTACTTCATCTTTAGAAGAATATTGGAAGGATTCACAACCCTAGATAGTTTCATATTTTTGATTTATTTTAGAGTTTACCTTTGTTTTGTTTTATTTATTTGTTTTTAGATAAAAATCATCATCCAACCAACAATCAAATCAATTAGATAATTGTAGAAATTTAGCTTCATAATTTAATAGTACAAGTAATAAGTCCTCGTGGGATCAATATATTTTATACTACTTGAACGAAACATACACTTGCATAACGTGAGTGATTTCACAACGATCAACCAGCAGTTCAATCTCCACCGTTTATCCTGATATCATCTAAACTCAAATCTTAAAACGTTTGGATTCTTCTGACCTCGCTCTGACTCATGTGTCTCCTCTCAACTGAACTACCTCGCTTCCAAAGAAACTCTTATAAATAACCATCTGCTACACCATGTGGCCCTCTACCGACACTCCACGTATGAGCTACGTCATCGCCAAGTTTCCCAAAGACCCATGAATCCATCACTAACACCGACAATGTCGCAACGACCTCAAATTCCTCTATGATCAATCTCGAAGGTCCATCAAAATTAATCTCAGTTGTTGACATTTACTACCAGAAGAGGCATGTATTTAGTAAATGTTGGGGTTATTCGCTACGGAAACGCGATCTGGCGAAATCGTAAATTTTAATTTTTTAAACATACTGAATAAATTATCTGATATCTTATATCTATAATTTATTCATAATTCACCTAAACATACTACTCAATATCATATAATGACATAAAAATACTTGACAAAAAAGCTTTACACATGGCAAATATTTAACTATGTACTACATTTTAGATATTAAATAAAATCCATGCAACATTACCTTAATAAAGACAAAAATTATTTACTTTACATTTGTCATCAAATAATTTATCAAGTAATGTGTATCTAATCTAATTATTTCAAATACAAATACACATTAGAACTACCAAAAATATCCTGATATGCGTAAATTCATTTACCGATTAAACGATCCAAATTAACTAATTAATTTGATAAAATATTATGAATAATCAATATATTCATAATGCGTTGCCCAAGTACTCAACGAGTATACTTCATATTGTGGGACTCTCTAAGTTCAGGTGCATCCGTCACAAAATTCAATTTCATGTCCATAATTCACTCACTCGTAATTATGACGACTACGGATTATGTCGCTGAACTATGGAAGTCAAGATCATCACATACGTATAATTCTTCAGTCACAGGCTACCCATATTATATTAGGATATAGATAGGAATGTCAAATCCCCAAGGTATGATATAGTCGATTTATAAATTTATGATCTTAAATAACACTCGAAACTCACTTCTGCAGTGTACCACGACCATGGATTTAACAGATCGTAAACACGTGCAGGATACATATGCCCTGTACGCAGGACTGGCAGATTCTATCTTGATACACACCTAATATCATGAGCATTAGTCCACACCCAAAGAATAGGCAGATGTGTGAACTAAATAGGTCGTTGACGTGACTGTCATCCAAGTGTGGAGGATAACTGTAGGAGCGAATCAGGGTTTATCGCTATGACTATGATGCTCGGGCGACCACGACAATTTTGGGCTCGCAGCCCGTAGAGAGTACAGAGTAGCCCGTGGGGGACTAAACTGAAGAATAAAGGAGTCGCCACCCAGCGTGAACATGGAAAATATTTAAGGCCGCACTCACCCCTCGCAAGGGAAGACCTCAAACTGTTGGGTTCGAAATGGTCCCTTACTTATGCCAGTATAGACGGGTTCACAAAATGGTATAGCCAAGTCTTAATGAAATTCATACAAAAAATCGAATAAAGACATAATAACATACCCAATCAAAAAAATAACCACAATAACATAGTTCAAAAAAAGCATATTAAATTAAGAAGTACAAGAAGCGGTAAAGAAAACTATAATAAAGAAAGATAAGCGGGAAAAGCTTCGATAGATAAATAGAAAACAAAAAAAGGGTTAATCAAGCATATATGAATATTTCCCGAGTGGTACGTGGAGTTGTATCCCAATTATAGATGGCATTACCGTCCATTCGGATTCGACTACGGAATTTACGTCTGGGTTTCCATCTGATATACCGCAAGGGATAATAACATGCATAATCATCAATGCAATGTAAACTGACATAAAAATATAACCATGCATATGCGGATAGTCGCCAATATGAATAAATAAAATAAAACGCAAAATAATAAAATAACGATGAAAAGATAAATAACAAAATAAATGCGAAATAATAAAATAACGATGGAAGTGAATAAATAAAATAAAAAAAGATAGCAGTAAATAGATTAAAAAAAATAACAAAATGCCAAATAAATAAAACAATGTGACCAGAAATTTGGTCGTCTTTGATGTAGGACTTCGCATACCCGGCTGGACATATTTCACATCCAGCCAGGCATGCAGCGTCCAGAACTATAAAATAAATAGGGTAAGGGTGCCCTCAGGTCTCACCTTTTAAGTTGCTTTCTTGGAAGTGCGTTAGGCCGTCGTCGGAAGGATCGCTGGTTCGCTATTTCTGGTTCGTTGCTTACCATTTCTGCTTGCTGTTTCACTATTTTCTGGTTGCTGTTTTGCTATTTCTGGTTGTTGTTTTGCTATTTTCTTGTTGCTGTTTTGGTTGTTTCTGGGCTGCTGTTTTGGTTGTTTTGGGGGTATTTTTTCATGGTTTTTGCTGGTGTTTTTCTGGTTATTTTTGCTTTTTGTTGCTCAGTTTTTTTGGGACTATTTTTGGTGTTTTAGGACTGCTGTTTTCTTGTTGTTTTTACTGTTTGTTTCTCAGTTTTTTTGGGACTACTTTTGATGTTTTAAGGCTGCTATTTTCTTGTTGTTTTTGCTGTTTGTTTCTCGGTTTTTTAGGACTGTTTTTGGTGTTTTTGGGCTGTTGTTTTCTTGTTATTTTTGTTGTTTGATTCTCAATTTTTTGGGTTGTTTTTGCTGCTTGTTTTCGGTGATGGCTTAGGGTTTTTTCTTATGTGTTTCGGTGATTTGAAGAAGAAGAAGAGAAGAGTCTTCAATGGGTTTTTCTGTTGATGTTCACGCCCAATGAAGCCTATCTTTTTTGTTTTGTGTTTGCCGTCCAAAGCCTCCTACACTTTGATGATTTGGGCTCTCTTTTAAAATGATTTGGAGGGTTCTCTAATCAAGGAAACAAATCATGTTTATTTGGGGAATTTATTTTGGGAAAAAATCTCATAAATTTAGTGAGGAGGATATCTCAAATCTTGTTTTTTGGAAAGGATAGGATTTCAAATCTTGTTAAATTGGAAAGTGATTTGAGGGGACTTTAGCATGTGGAATGCATGGCCGATTGTGTGGGTTACAGGGTAATGGGCCGGTTGCAGGTGTTTGTGTTGGGTTTTTTGGGTCAAACCAAGATCAAATCAAGCAATGAAATGTGCGAATACAACAAAATAAAGTTGCGGAAATACTCACTTTGATCCGCTTTGCGATTAGTTGAACACAAAAAAATTTCCTCCATGGATGATTCTCGGCCAAGCCCTTGGTTGTGCTCCTTGTGCTGATCTTCAAGCTCCAAGCTTTGAATGTAGATTACATGCTCATAGATGGGTTTCCTTATCACCTTTGAATGATCTCTTTAGTGTGCTAGAACTTGGAAAAATTTGCAACAAATTATTTTCCTTTTCTTGTGTTTCTCGGCCAAGCCAAGAATGGAGAGAAAATTTTGGCACAATGCCGTGAGTGAGGAGAGAAGAAAAGATGAAGTATGTTGTGTATTTTGATTTCAAAAATAAAATACCATTTTCAATTTTCCAAAAATTGGTACAAGACATTAATGCCTGCAACAACTCCCACCAATAAAAAAAATGACAAGATGTCAATCACCAAAAGGTTTCCGTTTAAGGAAAACAATTTTGACGTTCCGCTGCCATATTTCATGAATGAAACATGCAGCATTAGCAAGCATTATCCAAATGGATTTAATTCTGGCAACGGATAAAAGGTTTCGTCGTAATCGACACAATATTGATAACGATACCTTTTCGCTACAAGCCTAGTTTTGTATGTTTGTATGTTTCCATCTTTGTTTGTCCTCCTTGATACATACATAGTACCAATAGGCACAATGCCTTCCTGAACAACAACCAGTGTCCAAACTTGGTTGGTATACATGGAATCCATTTCGGACATCATGGCATTTTGCCATAATAGGGAGTCGATACCTTGTATCACTTCCTCATACGTAGCCAGTTCGTATTCCTCAATAAGATTGACATCTTCATGAGGTGAGATCAGAAACCCATACCTCCCAGGTTGTTTTCTGACTCACTCCGACTTACGCGGTTCTTGTGTATTGAAAGATTATGGTACAGTTTCATCCCTGATGAACTGTTTGTATTTCGTTAAGGAATCGGTGCCTGGAACAGTATTACTCTGATTTTCATTGAGTTTTACTTTCCTCCCCCTTACCACTGCATATAGGTATTCCACTTAGGAAAACCGCATAGAGAGAAACAATTACATTGTTCTCTTATGACTTGTATAAGTACTATACTTTGGTTTCCCTAGGATAACCAATTACAAATTAGGCACTTATCCGATTTGGGTTCTAGTTTGGTATCATCCAAACATATGCCTAGCATTACCAAATCTTCAGGAATGAGAAAACCCAGTTTCTTTCCTGTTCATATCTAATATGAAGTCTGTCAAACAGATTTTCATGGAACCTTATTCAAAATAAGTGTTGCAATGTTAAATGTGTATCCATAAAAGGAAAATGGTAGCTCAGAGAGACTCATAATTAACTTTACCATGTCCAACAAAGTTTGGTTTCTCTGTTCAGACACACCGTCAAATTGAGGTGTTCCGAGAGGAGTCCTTTATGAAAGAATACTATACTCTTTCAAGTAATTGAGAAACTTATTGCTTAAGTATTTTCATCACGGTCCAATCGTGATGTTTTAATACTTTAGCCGATCTGTCTGTCTACTTCGAGTTGAAACTCTAAAAGTTTCTGACTTGTGTTTCATTAATATACACATAACTATAATCCGATGCCACATCCGTGAAGGTTACAAAGTGTTCATATCCACCTCTAGCCTAGCTAGATATGGGCCCACTTACGTCACTATGAACGAGGGCTAAAAGATCGGTGGCACTTACACTTTTACCAAGTAAAAAGTGTTTTAGGTACTTTGCCTAATAAGCTAGATTCGTAGACATTATTTGATTAGAATCAAATCTGTCCTAGTACCCACTCTTCAAAAGGGTGGATATACGAGTCTTGTTAATGTGTCCCAAACAACAATGCCACAAATAAGTCTCAACTGATTAATTCAGTTTGAGCTATTTGTTTGTCATGTCATATGTATTAGATTCATTTATATTCAAAATATAAATACTGTTATTCACATCTAATGTGTTTATCTCAATATCATCTTTATAAAATAAAACACTTTAGTGTTCAAGAATATAAAGGTATACCCGCAACGGATAATACTAGATATAGAGATAATGTTTCTAGTCAAACTAGGTACATTATAACAGTTTCCTAATTTAAGTACACACCCGAAGGGTAGTTCCTAAACTTAGGTCTCTACGGTTAAAACAGCGACTCTCGTCCTGTTTCCGACACGTAGGTAAATCTCAACTGAAGTCAGTCTCCTGCTTATCAGCAAATTCTGCACATCAGTACATATATTTATGTACCACATCTAGTATCAAAATCCAATTTTTGAAACTAGTAGTGAACATGTTTATGACAAACATACTTGAAGCCGGAGCCTTGCCCCGCCTTCACTTCCTTCATGTCTGCCTTGTCCATATGGCAGTCACACATCCAGTGACCCCGTTTGCCACAGTTTAGGCAGATATCTTGGGATATGTCCTTTGTCTTCCCAGAAGACTGTGATGATTTTTCCTTTGCCCATTTTAGAAGCTCTGGCTCTGCCTCATTGAGCATAGTCATCAACTCTCCAAGAGTTTACTCTTGGTTCATAATGAACCTGTCCCAGCTTTCGGGTAAAGACTATAAGATCAAATGTTTGGTAGTCTCGGCCACGTAGGTAATACCTAGCTAACCTAGCTGATCGATGTTAGAAATCATCTGCGACACCTAGTGCTCGACAGATGTACCTTCCAACATACGAGAGCGAAAGAGCTTCTAGTGCAATTTGTACTTCTAAGATCTAAGATGAGATCTATGAAGATCTTTAATTTCAACATCATGGTATAAGGATATAATCCTTAATTCTGACGACGGAATTAAAGAGTCATTGCATTCAGCATAAAGGATTGAGCACTAAATTTATCATCACCATGAGTCTTCCAAAACTCATGCTCCACTATTTGCTCAACTCCGGGCTTAGGCCCGAGAGGTTGTTCTATCAAATAGAATAACTTCTCAGTTCCCAGGACTATCCTGAGGTTCTATTCCCAATCTGAAAATTAAAGTCGTTTAAAGACATTTTCACACAAGATTATGTTCTAAACGCTAATCTTTCAGTTATCTTGATTCCAATAGTCCAACTATCCAATCAACGATTTCGGGTACTATTGATTACAATGTTTACTATAGTCTAACTATATAATCAACTATAATTTGATTGGTTAAATTCAAATATATTGATTACTATAATCCAATTATATAATCAACTATAATTTGAAGTAGTTTTGAATACAGTCCAACTGTTTAATTTAAAAAAACAATTAAATACTAGTCCAACTAATATATTTATAAATTTATGACGAAAATGATATGAGCGCGTATTGGCAAGTATCTAAACGAAATGGCAAATTTAATACTTGCCTCCCACTATTTTTCGGCGAGCCTCTAACCCTCTGTTGAGTACTCGGGAAACCTTGTTTCCTAATGGGCTAGGATACCGTTAAATAACACAAAACCTTGACTTTGGCCAATAGGCTGTATGATATTTAACTAGGTAGATCTCTAAGATCAATTGGATCTCATCCAATTCCTAGATCCAGTAGGTGGACATCCAAGTCCGAAACATATATCCAATATATGCCAATATATCCAATATGTTTCCTAACTTTTTTCCTCTGAATAAATTAAGCCTTGGCTTTGGCACAACAAACTTAATGATTCCAGTTAAGCGGGACCCATTCACTTTGGAAAGCTTCATAATCGATGTCGATGGACAAGAAGTGATCTTGACTTTGGCCAACGAATCACAACTTGGACAAGACATGTGATATGGAACAAAGCCTTCATGATTCAAACACATTCGCGATAGACAAAGGTCTTGACTTTGGCCAACAAACCAATGCCAATCTTGGATCTTGGGAGAGAATCACTCAATGGAAGGAAAAACGTTTAATATTAGTTGAGGGTTTTTCGCGTATTTGGCAACCAATTAATTATATTTGATTAGGTCTCATCATACACCCTTAAGTATGCATTCTAAAAGCATAGTAAGGCGACGTAAATAAATTAATAATGATATGGGGATGGATATTTAAAACATTTTGTTCCTAGAACAAATCTCTCATTTTCCTCTCTCCCGCTAGCACAAATCTTACTTCCACCCAATTACATAACACTTCTAAAGAAACCTCATTTACATTGAGGGGAATAAGTGAGAATAGAAATACAAAGAATCAAGAGGTAATAGGCTGGACACGCAGGTCCAATTTAATAAATTCTAAATTTATTACAACAATTTCCAAAATTGCCCTCACCCATCTAATATCCATCTGATATACATTATTCATACATCACATCCATGTATTCACACAAGCATGTTATCAATCAATCTAATCCAATTAATTAATCTGAAATTAATGATCATCCAATGTTCAAACAACGATTTGATTTGCGCGAGTCCAACTCGTTTTAAGAATAAGTACTCAAAGTACGAATTCTTGAATGATATCAAACTACAATATTAAATCCAATTTAATTTGTATTCAATACTAATTCTTTTTTTAATTCCAAATTAAATAATTACAATTTATTAATGAGCCTTTGCGACTTAGATTCTAAATTTAATCTTAACGGGTCTCAAAGCCCAATTAACATCCAATGTCAATTTAATTAAAGTCCAATGGGCTTTCAATTAATTTATAAGGCATGTACTTTGGCAACCAATGCCCAATTAGGAATCACAATTTGCCAAAAATCAATTTATGCCCATTAGGCCCAATTAAAATTTTAAAGGCCCATTTAATCATATTTGGACTTTATGGAAATGGTTTTAGGCCCAATTGGATCCAACCAATTAACCTAAACCAAACTTGGCCCAACCAAGCCCAATAAGCCCAAATACAACTTTATTAGCCCAATTCCAAATTTAGCCCAACTAATTAAATTCCAATATTCCAAATATCATAATTTAATCAATTAAAGTGCATTAGCCATAATTAATTAGTCAAATTAACATTTCCAAAATACCAATTACACTAATTAATCATGCTTTATTATATTCAATTCATGTCCAACATAATTGAAACAAAATCAACTCATTACATGCTATACATGTCATGACATTTAGGGATTTTTGAACCGATTTCGATTTCAATCCAATTAAATCATTAATCAATTTATCCCAAGTCTTTAAACTCATCCAATGATCAAAAGAACAAAAAATACCATGACATTAGGGCACTAGTTACATTAGGCCATGACAAATAAAATGGGGAAAATTAATCCAATTCAATTTTCGTCAAATTGATCATATATAACTCCAAGTTATCCATATACAAGCATGCTCAAACAAACAATTTGGTTAAATCATGCTCAAATCAAATTTACCCAAATTTTACCCTAAATTCAATTTCATGCTTAATAACCGCTCTGATACCATTGTTGGGTTTTCTAGGTCAAACTAAGATCAAATCAAGCAATGAAATGTGCGAATATAATAGATTAAAGTAGCGAAAATATTCACTTGATCGGCTTTGCGATACGGTGAACACAAAAAATTTTCTCCATGGATGATTCTCGGCCAAGCCCTTGTGTTGATCTTCAAGCTCCAAGCTTTGAATGTAGATTTCATGCTCATAGATGGGTTTCCCTATCACCTATGAATGATCTCTTTATTGTGCTAGCACTTGGAAAAATTTGCAACCAATTGTTTTCCTTCTCCTTGTGTGTGTGTCGGCCAAGGCAAGAATGGAGAGAAAATTTTGGCACGATGCCGAGAGTGAGGAGAGAAGAAAAGATGAAGTAGGTTGTGTATTTTGATTTCAAAAATCAAATACCATTTTCAATTTTCCAAAAATTGGTACAAGGCATTAATGCCTCCAACAACTCCCATCAATCAAAAAAATGACAAGATGTCAATCACCAAAAAAATGATAAGACTTTCATCACTTGAGTGACTAATGATGTGACGCGTGATGTGACTTGGGGGCCCCACTTAATACAAAATCCGAGTGGGCCCGCACACACTCCCGTGCTCGGGTTCGCTAATTCCGAATTAACGAATTTTGCGTTGCGACGTAATTAAATCAAATTTAATTAAATAATTATGCCTAGCAAAATTACTATTCAAGTTGCTAGCGAATTAATTCTAAACTAACTCGTTTGCCTGAATTAAAATCTAATTTTAATTCCACGTCAAAATCTAATTTTGTATAATATATCAAATATATTATTTTATCGATTAATTCCAAATTAATCGTTCTCTCTCTTCAAATAGTATTTTATCATAGATAAAATATCTCCGTAATTAATCCTAGAATAATTTTCTCTCTCTACTAATTAATCCCAGATTAATTATGTGCGAGTCATACGTAATCGGTGAATCTTCGGGAAGTGACCCATGAGATCCTCGGATATGTTGGCAGTAAATCCGGTCGTCGGACTATCCGAACACGTACGTACCTAGTACTATGTTATTACCGATTTACAAGACATGGTTGACATCTAGCAAAGCACCGTGCCTACCCAATTCTCCAGAAATATTCTTAAAGGAATATATAATCTATATCAGGCGTAGTATACATAGTATTGCGTATTGTGATCCAGTATCGGATGTCACGCGCTAGGCCTGGGGCTGCAATTATGTCTGCCCCGTACAAAGCACATATCGGATCTCTGGTAACTAGTCTCTATAATCGGATAAACATGACCTAGTCATATTATCCCGATAACTGCAGCATACAAGTGTACCAGTTCCTTATCCTACGTGACCATCATCTCCAAATGACTAAAGTACTTCCATCTTGACATCACACCCAATACACTACGATTCTCAATATACCCAGAAGAGTCGTACACAGAACATGTTAAAGCCCCGGACGACCAAAACCAAAGTACATTGATTGTAGCAAGTATTAGCGATGCAAGTCTCAGGTTAAGACAAAATACACCTACCCTGATTCGGACTTCCATAGACATATAGTCATACTACCAATGGAATTCTGAGGGGTCTATCCAGAGCGAAGCTGTTTCCATACCATCGGTAAACACAACCTCCTATCACACTTGCATAAGTATCCAATACTTAAATATATGAGAACTATGCCATTATTCTCCCACAACGCGCACAAGTGCAATACTAGTGTTTTCCGCATTATCGATGTCCAATCTCGATAATACTACGACAAGAGATATTTTCATGATTAAACCTTAGTGGATTTATATTGTCTCATATCATCTCAAGCTGGAACTAATCATAAAGACTTTTATCATTTATGTATCTTGGTAATCCAATTACAAATGATAAAATAGCAATTTCCTTTGTCAAATAGTTAATTTGTACAACAACACAATGTTCTGTACAAATAGTGATGCTATGGGTCATAATTGTCCAACAGTTTAGGGTGTGTCCGAGGCTAAGGTTTGAAATAGCGGTTGAACGAATCTGAGGCTGGCTAGTGAGTCTAAATCCGATAAGGTGCTAATTTTGGAGGTTTTCCTTCCTTCCGGCATTTATTTTTCACAACTTCAGTAACTTTTCAGGTAGTGCCTTCTTACAAGGCTCATCATCGGGCTCATGCAAAAATGTAGTGTATACAGTCGCCCCAACTTTGATGGGGCTTATGCAGTGTGTGACAGTGATAACCCTATCAAAGTCATGCATTCATTTTTACTTACCTAGTTCGTCGGCCGTTGCCAGACTTACCTGTTGCTTTGCTGCTTTTGCGAGATGCTTCAATCTTTGGGATTTATTCCCGAACTTAGTTGATTTGATGGTGAGGTTATTCGACCCCTGGGATTCATCCTTGCGATAAGCTTCGATTTCTAGGATTTAATCCCGAATTGATTTGAGTTGATGGCGATGTGCTTCGACCTTTGGGCTTTATTCCCGAACCATGCTGGGTGTGAAATGCTTCGATCTCTGGGCTTCATTCCCGATCTGTGCTGAGTTGATGGTGAAGTGCTTTGACCCATGGGTTTTATTCCTGAACCATGCTGGGTGTGAGAAGCTTCGATCTCTGGGCTTTATTCCTGAACTGTGTTGAGTTGATGGAGAGGTGCTTTGACCCCTGTTCATTATTCCCGAACCATGCTGGGTGTGAGATGCTTCGATCTCTAGGCTTTATTCCCGAACTGTACTAAGTTGATGGCGAGGTGCTTCGACCCCTGGGCTTTATTCCCGAACCATGTTGGATGTGAGATGTTTCGATCTCTGGGCTTTATTCCCAAACTGTGTTGAGTGTGAGATGCTTCGATCTCTGGGCTTTATTCTCGAACTGTGCTGAGTGTGAAATGCTTCGATCTCTGGGCTTATAAATCAAAAGATAATAAAGAACAACAAGATATCAATTGTATTAAATGTTGATGAACATTCAGGAATAAAAAACATGCATATAAGAACTTAATTACAAGTGTTCATCCTTAGCTTTTCCTAGGAGATTAGTTCTCCATATAGAAGAGAGACATAGCCTTGATAGATCGGAGGAGCATCCTGTCTGGAATGGAGCTTCTTCGTTCTTCTCTCTCAAATATGAGTCTTGAAGTCTTTGTGTGTGTTTTTTCTCTGTTTTTCTCTTTCTTTTAGGGTTTTGGACAAACTTGGGTTTATATAGGGAAGTCCCGGAGTCAATGTGCGCATCAAACACGCTGTGGTGCCAAACTTGCGGGAAATATGTATGGAGTGAAGGCTGAGGTCGCGTCGTGATGCCAAAAGGTTTGGAGTCACGTCGCTAGGTGGATTTTCTGGAATTGTGTTCTCTTCATTTCTGCTCTTCCCGCGTGCTTTTGATGCGTCCGTTAGGTCCTGAAACATCTGTAATTCCTCTAATATCCATGTTCCATTGCTTCCTAATAATAAAACATAAAATAAACCATAACTAAGATTAAATACATGATAATCAAGTCGAATTAGCGATGTTCAATGTACACTTTCATGCACTTATCACAAGGCAAAGAAGAAAGCTGCTGATGACAAATACCACCACTGTGGCAAGATTGGACACTAGAGGAGCAACTGTTCAGATTACATAGCTTCCGTCAGACGGGAGAGAGCCGCCACATAAGATATGTTTATTTTCCCTATTATTGATATCTCTTTGGCTTGTGAAGCCATAGGTTCTGGATGGGTTTTAGATTCTGCTAGTCCTACTCACATCTGTAATTAGTTACAGGGACTGAGGGTCAGTAGGATGCTGGATCCAGGTGAGATGCAGCTACGATTTGGGAATAGAGATTCGTCTATCCAGAGGTAGCATCATTTTGACAAATTATATTTTTGTACCTGGATGTGTATCTAATATTATCTCCTTATTGTATTAGATACAAAAAGATATCATGTACATATTATGAATCGTTATATATATATATATAAATATAATATGAATGATGTTTTGTTACACAAATATTCAAATTCATATGGTCATTATATTTTGCATGTCGTTAGAGATGTTTATGAAATTCAGAATAATAAATGTAAAAGATCTAAAATTACTGATATTGAATTATGACATATGCGATTAAGACATATAGGTGTATGACACCTAACCCATTTGGTTAAGAATGGTCTGATTGGGAATCTGACCATATAGTCTTTTCCAACTTGTGAATATTGCATTCAGGGTAAAATGACCAAAGCCACATTTACTGGTGTTTTACATCGGTCCACCGGCTTATTGGATCTCATACATAGTGATGTATGTGGTTCTATAAGTAACACTGGTCATAATGATTTTTCTTACTTCGTAACATTTACCGATGATTTGTCACTATATGGTCATGTTTACTTGATTAAGCATAAATCGGAAACCTTTGAAAGGTTCAAAGAATTTCGAAATGAAGTAAAAAAAACTGGTAAATTCATCAAATGCCTATGATCAGATCGATGTGGTGAATATATGAGTAGTGATTTTACGGAGTATCTTAAAGAGAATGTGATTCTCTCTCAATATACTCATCTGGGTACTCCACAACACAATGGAGTATATGAAATGAGAAATCAGACTTTATTGGATATGGTCTGATCCATGTTGAGTTTTACAGATCTACCTTATTATTTGTAGGGGTATGTTCTTCTTACTAATGCACATCTGCTGAATAGGGTTCCATATAAAGTTGTTCCAGCTACTCCATATGAGATATCGTTAGAATTCCAAAGGATATCAATTCTATGAACCTGATCATCGAAATGTGTTTGCAGCTCATTTTGCCAAATTTCTTGAAAAATAATTTTTTGGCAGAAGGTGGTAATCATAAGAGGGTTAAGCTTGATGAAGTCCAACCTATAGAAGACAAACCATTAGATGAATCACAGGTTCAGACAGAAGCAGAACCTTCTAATTCCATTCTTCGTAGGTATACTAGGATATCGAGACCTCCTGAGCGATTGTATTTAATACAAGACAATAGTCTTGATGTGCTCCTCGTTGAGGAGACTGATCCGTATACCTATAGAAAATCAATGTTAGACATTGATTCTGCTAAATGACTGGAAGTCATGAATTCTCGAATTAGACTCTATGCATCCGAATCAAGTATAGGACTTGGTTCCGCTTCCTGAGGGAATTGTTTTCGTATGAAGTAAATAGTTTTATAAGAGGAAGCGAGGGCCTGATGGGAATGTTGAAACCTTCAAAGCCCGGTTGGTTGCTAAAGGTTATTCTCAAAGGCTAAATGTGGACTATGATGAGACATTTTCACTAGTACCGATGCTAAAGTCTATTAGGATTTTATGGCTATCGCTGCTTACCATTATTATGATATTTGGAAAATGGATGTCAAAACGACTTTTCTTAATGGATTTCTTGATGAAGAAATCTATATGGAACAACTAGAGGGTGTTATCTCCAGCCAAAATTCAGGGATGGTATGTAAGCTTAAGAAGTCCATTATGGACTTAAACAAGCTTCACAGAGTTGGAATCTTCATTTTGATGAGGTAATCAGATTGTCGGGTTTTCTCAAAAATTAAGAAGAACCCTGTGTATATAAGAAGGTTACTGGGAGTATGATACTATTTTTGGTTCTTTACGTTGATGACATCCTGATCATTGAAAATGATCTTGGAATGATGCAGGGTGTTAAAGCATATCTCTGTAAAAACTTCTCCATGAAAGACTTGGGTGAAGCTTCCTATACACTTGGTATAAAACTCTATAAAGATAGACAAACGAGGCTGATTGGGTTATCCCAATCTTCGTACATAGATAAGATCCTACAATGGTACAACATTAGCGATTGTAAAATTGCTAATATACTTTTTTGACATGGCATCATCTTTAGAAGAATATGTGTCCTCAAACGGAAGATGAAAAGGTTAGAATGTCTAGTCGACCTTATGCATCAAGCTTAGGAAGCATCATGCATGCCATGTTATATACGAGATCTGATATTTATCATATAGTAAGCGTTACTAGTAGATTTCACTCAAATCCAGGTAATGACCATTGGAATGTTGTTAAAAATATCCTAAAGTATCTAAAAGGTACTAAGGATAAGTTTATTATTTATGGAGAAGATGATTTACAGATAAGAGGATATAGAGATTCTGACTTTTAGTAAGATCCTAATGATAGAAAGTCTACTTCAGGTTTTGTATTCACTCTTAATAATGTTGTAGTTAGTTGGAAGTGTTCCAAACAAGGACCAACAACTGATTCCACCACCGAGGCATAATTTATTGCGGCATCAAATGCCGCAAAGGAAGCTGTATGGATTAGAAATTTTATCACAGAATTGGGAGTTGTCCCAAGCATCGAGGATTCGATCATGTTGTTCTGTGATAATAGTGGTGTTGTTACACAAGCAAAAGAATCGATAGCGCATCAGAAGTTGAAATATGTGGAGCGAAAGTACCACATAATTCGTGAGATTATCACTCGAGGAGACATTGCCATATGCAAGATATCTGGAGAGGACAATATAGCAGACCCACTCACGAAGACTTTACCTCCGAGACTATATGATACATATGTAGAGGCGATGGGTATTAAATACTATCAAATTTGGTACTAGAGCAAGTGGGAGAAAATGTTAGAGTTGTTGCTCGGCGCACCAATATTTTTTGTATTTATTGTAAATACAATGTACATTTATATTTTATTATGAAAAAAATTTAGTAGTTTTCATAAATATAATCTTTTATATGGTTAATGCGTAAAATGACATTAGAATGAATAGTTGTGCTGTAATTGCAAAAGCGCCATAATTGTCACTGAGAATTGTCACAATATAATTCATCCTTAAAACTATTCCAAGTCAAGGTTTACATACCTGGTCAGTTAGTAAACTCGTGAGACCAGTACGTGTTGTGTATTAGAATTGTTCTAATGGTTTATCTTAGTAAACCATGAGTCTTGGGAGACTCATATAGACACGCAGGTATTTATTGGATAAATATGGAACGACTCATTCGAAGATTCCTGATAGATGGTACACCATTGTCAATAGAAATCTTTACGATTTGAATATCATATTAGCTGCTTTGACTTGTGATACCAATGTGGATATGTGAGATATCCTCTACACTTTTATGGTAGCCATGTCAACGATCTTTTAAGATCAGACCTCCACCTGTTCATCGGGTATGGACTGATACTCACGATATCTTGTGATGTATCCAAATAGGATATGTCTGTCTCGTGTACGAGATTTAGGTATCCAATTTTTAATTCTTTGAAATCCTTGGCCGAGGTATGATTCAAAAACAAGTTCTGAATATTTATTTAAGAATAATAATTATACTGCGACACATGAATTATTCAAAGCAGAGATTTGACATTTATTCTATATCTTCAGAATAATTCGGATAACCTATGATAGAAGGATTACATATATGCAATGACTTCGACTTGAATGGTTCAACTTGATTATCTGTGGTAGTCGTAATCTGTGAGTGGACAAGTTATGGAAATGGAAATGGTTTCCGGGATAGATAAACTTGAACCTAGAGAGTCCCACAATATAAAGCGTACTCGTTGAGCACTTGCGTAATTAATTATGGATAATTTGGATGATTCATAATTTACACATGCGTATTAAATAATGTGTATTTTTACGTGATACATAATTTTGATTAGATACACATTAATGATCAATTAGGTTTTGACAATTGTTTTATTATTATTAATTAATTAATTACTTATTAATTAATTATTAATAATGATAAATGGAAGAATATTCTTGAAACCTTTTTTCAATTTTTTTTATCTTTTTGTTAATAAGTATTAAATAAATAAATTAATTGTTAATTGATTTATTTAAGTTAAGAATATTATTAGGAATATCCTTAATTATTTGGCCAATTTTAATTGGCTAGTCCATGCATATTTGACAAATGGATTAATTAACAAAAAATCAAAATAATAATTTCTTTTTGGATAAGACCAATTATGTGTCAAAATATTGGCATAAATATATTGTTATTTTTGATAAAAAAAAATGACCATTATTTTCGTCCACATGAAAAAAATATAAATGGAAATTGTTTTTCATTTTGCAAGGGCTTTTCCATTTTCTCATGAGTTGAGAACAAAAGAAAAATGGGTTAGGGTATAAAATAAGTGATCAACATCAAGAAGGATAAATTAGAAAAATTTGGAACTTGAATTAAGGTAATTTTAAGTTCCTAATTTCTAATTTCTAATTTTTTTTTTTGTTTCTTAAGCATGTAAATATATATGGGATATGTAAATTGCATGTTTTATTTAAATATGTGTTGACGGTGGATTTTGGTCTCAGGGTAATATTGGAATATCACTCCCGAGGAAATCCTCCTCCAACTTTGTTTGGTTATGGGGGACCAAAGGCAAATTTAGCGGAAAACAAGAAAATACGCCAATCAGACAAGGTGATTTAACGTGGTTCGGTGGATTTTGGGATCCGACCTACGTCCACGGGCAAGAACAAGATGGTGCTTTTTTATTACTCAAATATACTCCTCAGGTCTCTTCTTTGTTTTTACAAATCAGAGCTTGATGATTCTAATCTCTCACTCTTGTGATGATTTTCAGATGATCTTTTACACATGCTCTACCCTTTTATTTATAATAATACAGAAATCAGATTCCTGTTTGTTTAAGAATTCCTATTTGAACCCAATCTTCTCTTCTGGTAGGGTTTCCTGATCCGGTATTGCCTTCTTCTTCAGTATTCCCTTTTGGATTCTGACTCCTTCTCCTTGCGAGAGTAGGATATCTTCCTTATCTTATCCATAAGAGTGGGGTGCTGTTGTCTTGAACGCGGTCCGTTGTCTGGTCGGTCTTAATGAGGTCGGCCATGACAATCTTTTATGCTGTGAGTGCTCTTGCCGACATCTCTAGTGCTCGGTCATCTGAACCAAAGTGGTCGGTCTTCACATGAACTGGTCGGGTCGGCTAGATGATTTCAGCCAGACAGAGAATTTACCCTTTTGTCCTTGTCGTGCTGTCTTAGATGTTGTAGTGCCTGAAAACACCATCAACATCTGTCCCCTAGTTCTCGGTTCCAACGAGTATGTGAGTTGGTGCCGAGAACTATATGAAGAGGGTGTGCTGATTGTCTTCGCTGGTAGTCGTCCCAGGATGCAAAAAAGAATTTTCTTGCCGTTCCAATCATCTTTCCTCGAGACGTACAACCGTCATGTCTTCTTAAATGCCTATCAAATCAACTTTAGGGTTTCTCCTAATGTTCGACACTTGTCAAACATCCGTCGGGTTCCCGCCAAAAGAGGGGACGAATCGACCGTGCAGAGGCGTTTTCACAGTGGGCTGATCTCAGCCGTCTGTTTGAACTTGGGAGGCTCCTTGTGCAGCCGACACTTGGCGTTTATCCGGGCTCTTTCTTCAGATCCAATGGTCACGAGCGCCTTTGCCATGACTATAAGAGGACGAGGCCTTCACAGTTCATTCTTTTTCGGCAACTTCTTCTTCTCTTATGGAAACATTCCTGTTGACTCGCTTCTCTTTAGTGTCCTCGGATTTCAACTGTGGTCTTTTTCTACCTCTGTGTTGCGAACATAAGGAACGGGCATCACCGTGCCGCATAACCTCCTGCTTTTGAGAAGAACAAGTAAGTCTTCTGAGCGACCTCTCCTCTTTTTTTTTATGCAGTGTTTCTGTTGTTTATCTTGCTTAGGGAGGGAGAGACTGTGGGTTTTGCTGGGTCTTGCTTTAGGGCATTTTTTAGAGACTCCCTATCTAGTTTAGCATGGACACCGTGGGTAGCTCCTCGTAGACTGATTCTCCTCCCTTCTCTGTTTTTCTGGGTGTCAGGGATGTCTGATAATAGTTCTTCCTCCGAAAGGCTTGCCAAGATTTCAACCCCCCTGCTGAAGAGCTCTCCTCGGGCACAAGGGCACCTAGTGTAGAAGACCTTGACACTACCCCTACTGCTTCTGAGATCGAAAACGACTCCTACCATCAGAGAGTTCCTCGGAAGGACCCAGAGCCTGGTGAACTCGGATTGTCGGCTCTGGATATGAACCGTCCTTCAAAAATAACTGAGGACGACCTCGCCCTTCTCCGTCAGCGGTATAATATTCCGATAGACATCGCCCTTGAAGTTCCAGGCCCGATGGATCGTGCCAGTCAGCCTGACGAAGGCTCGGTAGCACTCCTTCCTATCTTCTTTGAGTGCGGGCTACGGTTGCCGATCCAGCCTTATTTCGCTTGGATGTAGGCTGAGATGGAAATCGCCCCTTGTCAGCTGAGTCTGAATAATTGGAGAATTTTGGCCGGGCTGTATGCAGCTTGGGATCGGGCAGGGCTCGGGGAGCCCTCTTTTGAAGAGGTGAAGAGGGTGTATCGTCTGAAGGCCAACCCAAAAGCTCATCATGGTTGGTACTATCTTTCTGCTTACAACAGCTCTATGAACATTGTCCAGAAGCTCCCTGATTTCAATAAGAACTTCAAGGATCTCTGGTTTTGGGCTACCGGGGATTGGGGACGGTCCCTGTTTTCAGACGAATGGGAGACCTTGGTGCCGGATATTTTCAGGGCTGGAGGTTAGGAGTCTAATGTCCCTTTATTCTTTCTCAGTTCCTGTTCTTTAGTCTCTTTAGGTTTCCAACTTTTCTGGTTCCTCCCAGCTTGTTGGCGAGATGCTCCCAAGGTTTCTCGTCAGGTTCGGAGGCGGGTGTCTTGGGCTCGTCGATATGCTGCCCACTGGAGGGAGCTGGTAAATGATGCGGCTTTTGTTGAGTCTGACCTTATTCGGGCTGTCCCCACGGATGTCTTGGGTCGGATAGGTAGATGTCTTGCTGTTTGTTCTGTCTTCCTTGTTTGTTCCATCATGTTTGATATCTTTGTTATATGCTCGGTCCCTGATTTTCTTCTTTTTTTTGTAGGCATGTCGAAGAGGCCTAAGTTTCTTGAGAAGTTGGCCGGTACCATGAAGAAAGCCGGTCGTGCTGATGTTGGAACTTCCCGGGCACAGCCTGACATTGCTGGGGCTGAGCGGGCGTCTCAAGGAGATGTCCAGCCTGCTGCTCGGAGTCTCTCTTCTCCTGGTGCACAATCATCAGGGTCCGCTCGTCTTACCAGTCCGCCAAAGTCTCTTAGGAAGAGGAGGCGTCCATTTGGGGCCGAGGAGACCGAGCTTGTCCAAGAGAAGGAGGAAGAAACTGCTCCGGTTAAGAGGAAGGATGTCCGTAGGGGGAGGAAGTCCTCTGAAGGCTCCTCTAAAAAACGGAAGGGCCCTGTGGTCCTCGGGGTGGACGACTTGGGGGAAAACATCCGGGAGGCCACTTCCTATTTAGTGCCGGCCTTCAATGAATTGGCCGAGGTGATTCCTCCTGAGGAGGTCTCGAGGTATGAGGACATCTCGCCCGAGGCGGTGATTGCCGAGATGAGCTCTCAGATGGCGAAGGTATTTTCACTTCCCTTCTCGGTTTCTGGGTCTTGGTTTTTTATTTTATGTGTTGATTCCTTTCTCCTTTTTTGTGTGCAGGCCAACTATCTCATGGCCAAGAATAAGGGTCTTCTTCTGACTTTTTTGTCCGAGGGTGGTCAGGCCCAGAGGCTTCAAAATCGTCTCTCCGAAGTGGAGGCAAAGCTGGCTGACTGGGAGGGGACGATAGAGAACCTTCAGTTGGCTGCCATTGAGAACTTCAAAACGAATAAGGCTCTTAAGGCTGCTGCCTCACTGGAGCGAAAACTTGCTGACACTGCCCGGGAGGATTTGAAGGCCGCCCAATCTGAGATTGGCGTTTTGAAAGGGAAGGTTGCAAGTGTTGAGGTCAAGTTGAAGGACAAAGACGAGGAGGTTGCTCGGGCCCGAGATAGCCTTGAGAGGAAGAAGACCGAGCTTGAGGATAGAGAGGTTGATCTCGAGGAGAGAGAGATCGAACTTGAGAAGATGGAGAGTGAGCTTGAAGCTGAGAAGGAGGCTATCCGCCTTGAGGGAGTTGGTGATTGTGCTGATTTAATCCCGATGGTGCTGCCAAGTCTGAACATGGACCCCATCCGTGCGGCCATCAGTTATTGCAAGGGGGATATTTCTGAGGAGGAATTCCAGAAGTGGCTCCCTCCACCTGCCGGGGAGGTTATGAATCCTGATCCGATTTCGGTCGTCTCGGCTTCTGGAGTTTCCCTAGAAGGAAGATCTGATATTCCATCCTCCGGCGAGGACTGCCTTGATATCCCTCCTCCCGTCCCTGAAGTAGAGGTCTATCCTGCTGTCGAGGTTGAAGCCACAGTCCCTCCTCCCGATGCCGAGCCGCTTCTCTCGCCACTTGAACCATTTGAGGAAGAAAATCCTGCTCCTGCGCGGGCTGAATGAAAAGGGTAGCCCTACCGGGGCCCTATGTACACTTTAACTTTGTGTAATAACATTATAACTTTATATACACATGAATATTTATGTCTTATTTATTTCTTCCTCTTTTTTTGTTGTCCGAACGATATGGGACTCTTCAGAGGTCATCATGAACCGGAGGGGTACAACCTGACCCCGAGCTGGGTAACGGTCTTCGATTCTGGGGGGATGTTTTCTCCCCAAATCAAAGGAGTTTGACTCGGTGGGACGTAACCCGACCCCGAGCTAAGTGAAAGACTTGGGTTCTGGGGGAATGTTACCTCCCCAAACCGAAAGAGTTTGACTCGGTGGGACGTAACCCGACCCCGAGCTGAGTGAGAGACTTGGGTTCTGGGGGAATGTTACCTCCCCAAACCGAAAGAGTTTGACTCGGTGGGACGTAACCCGACCCCGAGCTGAGTGAGACGTTTTGGGTTCTGGGGGCATGTTACCTCCCCAGCCGAACGAAGGCCGGCCTGGGGGAATGCTACCTCCCCAGTCCGAAGAAACCGACTCGGTGGGACATAACCCGACCCCGAGCTGTGTGAAAGACTTGGACCTGGGGGAATGTTACCTCCCCAGTCCAAAGAAACTGACTCGGTGGGACGTAACCCGACCCCGAGCTGTGTGAAAGACTTGGTCCTGGGGGAATGTTACCTCACCTGTCCAAAGAAACCGACTCGGTGGGACGTAACCCGACCCCGAGCTGTGTGAAAGACTTGTGACCTCGGCGGAACGAATCCAGCCCCAAGCCAGGTAATCCAAGTGGCCTCGGCGGAACGAATCCAGCCCCGAGCCGAATAATTTTTGGGACTTGTACAGAAGGGAAATGAATCAACCTTTTTGCGAAGCCCTGTCGAATCTGGCATGGGCGTCCCTCTGCCAGATCGGTGAAAAACGAAAACAAGATTAAATAAAATTGAAAGGTGGGGGTGACTTAGCACCTATCCCGAAAATGTTTTTTTTGTAAGCATAAACAACAACATGGATGCCTCAAAACAGCGTCCTGCCTGAGGTCTAAAAAACACAGTTCTGAATCTTTCAATTCAGCGTCCCGGCGAACCAGGATTCGGATCAAAAAGAGCGTTTGATTGGTAAGGGCACATCCTCTACACGTCGGTCCACTGGGGAGCCTGTGTATTTCATGAGGGCTCCTCCTTACCACGCTGGAGTAGGCACACGCTACAGGGGCTCAACGCATCCCCGTGCTGTGCCTCTCACGGATCCGAGTGATGAATGGATCAAAGAATGTCCGGGACGCTAAGGGCATATCCCTCCTTAGGTCCGGTATCACTGGAGCTAGCAATCGTCACGGGCGCCTCGTCACTCCCCGTGCTATGCTTTCCCACGGATCCATTACATCGGGTGAATGAGGATCAAAGAGTGTTCGACACATTAAGGGCATATTCCTCCTTATGTTCGGTAACACTGGAGTAAGCAATCGCCACGGGGGTATCATCCCCCCCCGTGCCATGCTTCTCACGGATCCCATGCGTCGATTATATCCCTAAGGACCCCGAGCTGAGAGAGATGGTTCTGGGGGAATGTCCCGTCCCCAGACTACTGATCATGACTCGGTTGGACGTAACCCGACCCCGAGCTGAAAAAGGCACTTGGACCTGGGGGAATGTTACGTCCCCAGTCCGCAGGGCTGACTCGGTGGGATGTACCCGACCCCGAGCTGAAGAAGGCACTTGGACCTGGGGGAATGTTACGTCCCCAGTCCGCAGGGCTGACTCGGTGGGATGTACCCGACCCCGAGCTGAAGAAGGCACTTGGACCTGGGGGAATGTTACGTCCCCAGTCCGTAGGGCTGACTCGGTGGGATGTACCCGACCCCGAGCTGAAGAAGGCACTTGGACCTGGGGGAATGTTACGTCCCCAGTCCACAGGGCTGACTCGGTGGGATGTACCCGACCCCGAGCTGAAGAAGGCACTTGGACCTGGGGGAATGTTACGTCCCCAGTCCGTAGGGCTGACTCGGTGGGATGTACCTGACCCCGAGCTGAAGAAGGCACTTGGACCTGGGGGAATGTTACGTCCCCAGTCCGCAGGGCTGACTCGGTGGGATGTACCCGACCCCTAGCTGAAGAAGGCACTTGGACCTGGGGGAATGTTACGTCCCCATTCCGCAGGGCTGACTCGGTGGGATGTACCCGAACCCGAGCTGTTGAAGGCACTTGGACCTGGGGGAATTTTACGTCCCCAGTCCGTAGGGCTGACTCGGTGGGATGTACCCGACCCCGAGCTGAAGAAGGCACTTGGACCTGGGGGAATGTTACGTCCCCAGTCCACATGGCTGACTCGGTGGGATGTACCCGACCCCGAGCTGAAGAAGGCACTTGGACCTGGGGGAATGTTACGTCCCCAGTCCGTAGGGCTGACTCGGTGGGATGTACCCGACCCCGAGCTGAAGAAGGCACTTGGACCTGGGGGAAAGTTACGTCCCCAGTCCGCAGGGCTGACTCGGTGGGATGTACCCGACCCCGAGCTGAAGAAGGCACTTGGACCTGGGGGAATGTTACGTCCCCAGTCCACAGGGCTGACTCGGTGGGATGCACCCGACCCCGAGCTGAAGAAGGCACTTGGACCTGGGGGAATGTTACGTCCCCAGTCCACAGGGCTGACTCGGTGGGATGTACCCGACCCCGATCTGAAGAAGGCACTTGGACCTGGGGGAATGTTACGTCCCCAGTCCGTAGGGCTGACTCGGTGGGATGTACCCGACCCCGAGCTGAAGAAGGCACTTGGACCTGGGGGATGTTACGTCCCCAGTCCGTAGGGCTGACTCGGTGGGATGTACCCGACCCCGAGCTGAAGAAGGCACTTGGACCTGGGGGAATGTTACGTCCCCAGTCCACAGGGCTGACTCGGTGGGATGTACCCGACCCCGAGCTGAAGAAGGCACTTGGACCTGGGGGAATGTTACGTCCCCAGTCCGGAGGGCTGACTCGGTGGGATGTACCCGACCCCGAGCTGAAGAAGGCACTTGGACCTGGGGGAATGTTACGTCCCCAGTCCGCAGGGCTGACTCGGTGGGATGTACCCGACCCCTAGCTGAAGAAGGCACTTGGACCTGGGGGAATGTTACGTCCCCAGTCCGCAGGGCTGACTCGGTGGGATGTACCCGAACCCGAGCTGTTGAAGGCACTTGGACCTGGGGGAATTTTACGTCCCCAGTCCGTAGGGCTGACTCGGTGGGATGTACCCGACCCCGAGCTGAAGAAGGCACTTGGACCTGGGGGAATGTTACGTCCCCAGTCCACATGGCTGACTCGGTGGGATGTACCCGACCCCGAGCTGAAGAAGGCACTTGGACCTGGGGGAATGTTACGTCCCCAGTCCGTAGGGCTGACTCGGTGGGATGTACCCGACCCCGAGCTGAAGAAGGCACTTGGACCTGGGGGAATGTTACGTCCCCAATCCGCAGGGCTGACTCGGTGGGATGTACCCGACCCCGAGCTGAAGAAGGCACTTGGACCTGGGGGAATGTTACGTCCCCAGTCCGCAGGGCTGACTCGGTGGGATGTACCCGAACCCGAGCTGTTTGAAATATTAAGGGCGAATTTCTCCTTTTTGGATTGTTGCATTAAGTATGTCCCCAGAGTTCTTTTGCAAACTTTTTTATTTTTTAGAAGAGCGGATAAAAAAAGTTTTTATTGATACTTGGGGACATACTGCCCTACTTACAACTCTCTGTGGGTCATTTTTGAGAGAGGCTCTGTATTTGAATTCCTGTCCCTTAAAGTTCTATCTCCTCGGTTTCCTCAGCTGCAGCGAGTCGAGCACTTTTGTTTGGCCAGGCACCTGGGCCTCTGTCTTCTTCTTCTTCTCCCTGGTTTCTTTGTCGTTTTCGACTATCTTCTGTGATGCATAGGGTTTCTCGTGAGAGAGTTCCGAAGCAGCTGCGAGTTGTTTTCTGGCTTCCGCACACAATTCCAATCCCTTCCCGAGTGGGGAATTTCAGTTTTAGGTGGTAGCAGGACATCGCGGCTTTCGTTTTCATCATGAAGGGTCGCCCGACGATGGCCTGGTAACTGCTCATGCAGTCTACCACGGTGAAGTCTGTCATGATTGTCCGGGTCCGGGGATGTGTCCATACAGTTATTGCCAACTGTATTCTTCCTAGTGGGATGACGGCTGCTCCTCCGAAACCGTATAAGGGAGTGCTATCGTTGGTAAGGGTTGCATATTCTATCCCTAGATTGTCCAGTGCTTCTCTGGAAATTATATCAACTGTGCTCCCGGGGTCCACTAGGATTCTGTCTACTTCCGACCCGCTGATGACTACTTTGATTATCAATGCATCGTCATGAGGGAAACTTACTCCTCGGGTATCCTCATCAGTGAACATCATTGGTACCGACCGGCCTCCCGGTAGCCCTGTGCCCTGCTCTGTTTGTAAGACATCTGGTCCTTGGGTTCTGCTGTAATCTTTCCTTGACCGGTTAGAGTTTCCGGCCAGTGTTCTTCCTCCTGCGATGATATTGATTTGGCGACCACGTGCTCTTTGTCTGGCTGTCATGACCTCGTGGTCGATGTATTTGTTGAGATACTCGTTCCGTGCCAGGTCTTCCATTTGTTCTCGCAGATCATTACATCCGTCCGTTGCATGTCCTTTGGCGTTGTGGTGTACACAATAAGCCCTTTGGTTTCTTTTGTCCGGGGGGAATCTCCTTTGGTCGGGTTCCACTAAGAGGCCTTTCCCCTGGATCTCCATAACAATTTGCCCTAGGGGTTTCTTTAGGGGAATGTATGCATCTTCCCCGACCACATGGTTTACTTGAGTTGCGGGCCTTTTGCCTTGATCCTTTTGTGCCATTGGTTTGAACTCTTTGGGTCTTGGATTGAACTTTCAGAATTCTCTCTCCGGTCGCCGATGGTCTTCTCTTCTGGTTACCCTTTCTCTGGTGGTTGTCCCTCTCCGAGATACTTTTTCCTCGCTTTCTAGTAGGACTTACTTCCTGGCTACCTCCAGTGCGGTAGCGTAGTCTGGTGTCTCATGGATCCTCAGGTGGGTCCACAGTTTCCCAACCCTTAGGGCCCCTTTCAGACTTTCCAGGGCTTCTTGGGATTCGTATCCTCCGACCTCGAGTACAGTGTTGTGATACCTTTCAATGAAGCTTTTCAGTGTTTCGTCGTCTCCTTGTTTCATGAGCCTTAGTTCTCCTATTGTTTTTTTAGGGGTGCAAGCTCCTTTGAAATGCCGGATAAATGACTTCTTAAGTTGGGAGAAGCTCTGAATGCTCCTCGGGGCCAGACTTCTATACCATAGGATGGCGGGCCCCCCTAAAGTTAAGGGAAATACTTTGCATATGGCGTCGCCCGTTACTCCCTGTACTTCCATCAGGAGGACAAAGTTTTCGATGTGGGATTTTGGGTCGGAGTGGCCTTTGTATGGTGCCATGGTCGGCATGTTAAATCGCTTCGGGAACTGTGCTGCCTTTATTTCTTCCGTAAGGGGAGACCCCTATTCCTCGCCTCGGGTGTCTTCCGCGCCGATCTTGAGGCCTTCTCCCCATCTGGTCATCTCTTTTCTCAACCAAGATTTTATTTCCCGGGTTGTGCCCCCGTGTCGTCCTCTGTGTCCTTCTGTTCGCCCGTTGCCCCGGGCGTGGCGTTTATTAAACCCAGAGGTCTCCTGTACGTCTTCGTTATACTTTCTATCCTCCCTCTCGGAGTTGTAAAAACTGTCGGAGGAGGGATCGGGTGATTGTTCCTCCTCTTCTTTTTCCCATGTGTCTTCTGATCTTCCTACCACCGCAGATCTTATCCCATAGGGGCCTCTCTTTCTGGGTCCCTCGTCTTCGCTTACATCTACTACTCTTTTCCCTCTTTCCCTCTCTTTCCTCCTTTGTCCGGTCTCGGTTTCAGTTTTCTCGTTGTTCGCTCCTTCCATTCTTTCTAATCGATCCATCATAGACCTCATACCATCTTCCATTTTTTTCATCCAGTCCATCGCCGGACCTCCTGGTTGGTGATCTCCGTCCTCCGCCATTTGTCTTATCACGTGAACTGCTTTTTGTGAAGTTCCCCACAGACGGCGCCAACTGTTGACGGTGGATTTTGGTCTCAGGGTAATATTGGAATATCACTCCCGAGGAAATCCTCCTCCAACTGTGAATTTGTTTGGTTATGGGGGACCAAAGGCAAATTTAGCGGAAAACAAGAAAATACGCCAATCAGACAAGGTGATTTAACGTGGTTCGGTGGATTTTGGGATCCGACCTACGTCCACGGGCAAGAACAGGATGGTGCTTTTTTATTACTCAAATATACTCCTCAGGTCTCTTCTTTGTTTTTACAAATCAGAGCTTGATGATTCTAATCTCTCACTCTTGTGATGATTTTCAGATGATCTTTTACACATGCTCTACCCTTTTATTTATAATAATACAGAAATCAGATTCCTGTTTATTTAAGAATTCCTATTTGAACCCAATCTTCTCTTCTGGTAGGGTTTCCTGATCCGGTATTGCCTTCTTCTTCAGTATTCCCTTTTGGATTCTGACTCCTTCTCCTTGCGAGAGTAGGATATCTTCCTTATCTTATCCATAATAGTGGGGTGCTGTTGTCTTGAACGCGGTCCGTTGTCTGGTCGGTCTTAATGAGGTCGGCCATGACAATCTTTTATGCTGAGAGTGCTCTTGCCGACATCTCTAGTGCTCGGTCATCTGAACCAAAGTGGTCGGTCTTCACATGAACTGGTCGGGTCGGCTAGATGATTTCAGCCAGACAGAGAATTTACCCTTTTGTCCTTGTCGTGCTGTCTTAGATGTTGTAGTGCCTGAAAACACCATCAACAATATATATCTTGGATATATATTTGATTCAAAAACTTGGTGTTGGTTGTTTAATTAACCTTAATAATTTTCTTTTGTTAAGCATGTGTAAGGATTAATTAGTTAATTAATCTCAAAATTTCAATTGCTATTCTAGAGTGATTATTGCCACTCAAATATTGCCTAGAATTTTTCTTTGAGCTTTATATTGTGGGGACTAATTTTGGTGTAAATTAAATGGATTAATTTTGTGAATTAATTGAATATTGGCATGGAAAATGGATGTATATTTTTCTGGATCAAATCTGATATGTGACTTAAAAAAATATATTTCCTAAGGAAAAATATATTATTTGGATGATTTTGGATGTGTATTGAGTGGTGGATTAATTCCGGAAATTGTTATGGGGTGAAAACATGAGAAAATGACGGAAATTACTTCGAAACGAGCTCGCCGCGTCACGGCTGTCCAAACAGTGATCTGGTCACTGCTTGGGTAGCCCAAGGGCTGACCGGTCACTGTGCGAGTGACCGAGTTGGCCCGGATCGGCGATTAGTCAATTGGTTTGATTATTTTCCCGTTTCGCATAGTATTTGTGGAAAATATTTTCGTAAAATAATTCATCGTGTTTTGAAATATGTTATGTTATTAATTATTAATAAATAATATATTTAAACTACTTTGGGTGAATTAAAAAAATTAATATTTAATGTTTAAAAATCTTTTTCGCTCTTTTACAACGCCTTTGCTTTGGTTACCCCAACATTATGTCCCACCGAGTCACTGTGGTATTAGTTGGCTTGGGGTTGGAGCATCTCCCTCATTCCAAATGTTGATTGGAACAAGGAGGGATCATTCCTTTGTGGCCAAGTGTTGTTAATGGCTCGGGGTCGGGTTATGTCACACCGAGTCCTTGTGGTTTTAGTTGGCTCGGGGTCAAAGCATCTCCCACATACCCAAGTGTTGATTGGCACAAGGAGGGAACGTCCCCTTGTGGCCAGGTATTGAAAGCCTATAATTTTTTAATAAGGCAAAATTGCTAATTGTTGAAGAAAATGGGTCAGCCCTCGGCGTCTTAATATTTGCAATAATCCAAATGGAACATAAAACACAAAGTCTAATTCACTCAGAAATTAATTGTTTGTTAAAAAGGTCCCCTTCGAGGTCACCCATGCCAAAGTGCATCATAAAAATTGAAGTAAATAAACTAAGAAGGAGGAGTCTCAGGCTCAGCAGTAGCGACAGGGTTCTCGAGCTCATGAACAACATCAAGGGCTTCAGGCTCAGGGCCGGTTGCAGGAGTCACGGGTTTGATCTGGGTGACTTGTCATTTCTTCAAGTTTGAACTCGACCAAAAAAGTCAGCCACTTCACGGACTTGACCTCGTCACTCAGGTGACCAGCCTCGATCCTTGCAATAACCCTATCCTTGTTGGTAAATACCAAGACCCTTAGGAGGGAGTCAGTCATGGATCTTGCTGAATGTCTTGGCGTCGCGACGCGGGAAATTACCAAAATACCATTTTCGTCCAATTTTCACTGTTTTGGCCCAAATCACCTCCATAATGTCCTGAAACTTTATTTATATACAAAATAACACGAAACACATCAAAATATTCACAAAAATCAAGAAACTATACAAAATATTAGGTTAAATGAGTGGGTATTAGTGATAGATTTACCACTCATCACACCCCCAAACCTAACATTTTGCTAGTCCTCGAGCAAAACATAAAATAACATAACATAAACATCTTTAAAATAAAATTTAACTAAGCCACTTTCGTATGGATCACGGTTGCATTTAGCGTATGCAACAAGCCTTTAAACCCCTAGATGTCCCTAGTGGACGAGTTGTAGTCTCGTGAGGGTTTACAGCAATGCTACACACAAACATTTTATAAAAGTAAAAAGGTAGTGAAACTAATGCACACAAAAGCAAAAAGACAAGAGAAAAGAGAATAAAGAAGTTAGTAACTAATCAGGTGAAACTTCTACTCCAAGTTACTAGTTGTTCTATTTCTTTCTAAATTACAGAATAAGTAAATTCTCCGATTATTTTTACCATTCTTCATATACACAGCCAATAAGATATTAATCAACTCATTTTTGTCACAAACAGTCATAAGTGCAGTTGATAAGAGAGTAATATTTTTGTCCTAAAGTTCTATCAGATTTCACACCTTTTGGTAGTAATGGAATAATATTTCTGATTTTTTCTTTGATTTTTCTCTATTTTTTTATTTATATACAATATCTTCCATCTATGTAACGAGTGTTGGGTCGGTGGCTCCCAAACCAGTTGGCTTTAGGGCACCAGATGTAAGACCAAACCCCTACGGACTTAATACTCAGACTTCAGATATATATTTTTGCAGCATATTTGATCCATGTAGCGAGCTTTGGGCCAGTGCCTCCCAAACCAGTTGGTTTTAGGGCACTAGGTGTTAAAACACCCTTACAAACTTATAACTCGGATCTAGGAAATTTTTTTTTTACTCCACTGCTTTTTGAGATGCTTCCTCCAATTAAACTAGAGCACTGAATATTACAAACTTTTCAATTATAGCTCATGTCTGTATGTTACTATATATGTTGATAATACATGTCAACTGAGCATATAAAGATCCATTTTAGTCCGTTTTAAGGGGAATTCACAAATTAAATAATTCAAAATGAAATAAACAAAAATTAATTTGTTTCAAAAATGGTTTTAGTACGACTCAGGAGTGGAAACTCCATACTCAGCTATCTCTTACCAATTTCACCTTTTTAGTCAAAATAAAAACACAAAAACACAAAATATTTTGTAATTTTTTTGAAACTTTTTCAATTTTTTTTTGTATTTTTCGAAAAAATTTGGCCTAAAATTAAAAACACACAACTAAAAACAAGGTACTGATCAACTAATTTCCTCCCTCAAACCTAAATGAGACATTGTCCCCAATGTCTTAAACACTGAAAGGAGAGTTAAGAAGGTCGTACTGTTAGACATTATGTCCCATAGCGTCACTGTTTGTAAATGATATTGTATTATTGTACAAAATTAACTATGTGATAATGAAATTGCCTTTTGCCGTTTTGTAATATTATTTACTTGGATATATAATGGCGAAAGTCCATATGATTAATACCGGATTGAGATGATATGAGACAGTATCAATCCATAAAGGTTTAATCATTAAATATCCCTAGTCGGAGTATTATCGAGATCGGACTCGATAATGCGGAATAGACTAGTATTGCGCTTGTGCACGTTGTGAGGGCACAACGGCATAGTTCTCATATATTTAAGTATTGGATACTTATGCAAGTGCGATAGGAGGTTGTGTTTTACCGATGGTACGGAAAACAGCTTCGCTCTGGATAGACCCCGCGGAATCCCATTGGTAGTATGTCTGCGTGTCTATGGGAGGCCGCATCAGGGTAGTGTATATGGTCTTAACCTGAGACTTACATCGCTAGTACTTGCGACAATCGGTAAACTTTGGTTTTGGTGGTTGGGGACCTTAACCTGTTCTGTGTACACCTCTTCTGGGTTTATCGAGAATCGTAGGTACTGGATGTGATGTCGAGATGGAAGTATCGCTTCAGACATATGGAGTGATGATCACGCAGGACACAGAACTAGTACTCTATAAAAGGTTGCAACCGTCGGGACAATATGACCAGGTCAGGATTGTCCGATTTAAAGAGACTAGTTGCTTGATGTCCGATATATGTTTCGTACGGGGCAGACACATCTCCAGCCCCAGGCCTAACATGTGATCATCCGATACTTGATCGATGTACGCAATACTACGGTATATACTACGCTTGATATAGATCTAATATTCCAGTAAGAATATTTCTGGAGAATTGGCAGGCATGGCGCTTTGCTAGAAGCCAACCTTGTCTTGTGAATCGGTAAGAACGTAGTACGAGGTACGTACGTGTTCGGATTATCCGACGACCGTATTACTGCCAACATATCGGAGATCTCTTGGGTCGCTTCCTGAAGATTCACCTATGATATTTGATTCGGACTTAATTAATCTTGGATTAATTGCGGAGAAACTTTATCTTGGATAAAGTGCCTTGTTTAGAGAGAGAACGATTAATTTAGAATTAATCGATAAAATTATTATATTCGATTATAATCGAAATTCGATTTCGACGCGAAATTAAAATTAGATTTTAATTCGGGCATACGAGTTAATTTAGAATTAATTCGTTAGCGACGTAAATAATAATTCGCCAGGGGCGCATTATTTATTTAAATTCGATTTAATTAACGTCGCGACGTAAGTTCGGTATTTCGGAAATATCGAACCCGAACGCGTGAGTGCACGTGGGCCCACTTTCATTTGGAAATGTGTGGGGCCCACATGACACATGTCATTATATGCATTATTTAATGGTTAATGCATTGCATGGTGATAGTGTACAATACACTCAATGGTTATGCATGGAGTTTGAGTGTTTGACACTCTAAGCCATTGCATGGTTTGTGTCATAAGTTTATTATTAATTTAATAAATATTATGACATAAATATAAATTGATTTTTGGTAACAAAAATCAACAACACACAAAAAAACTCTCCTCTCTCTCTCACAATGCCGTGAACTCCAAAGGAAGAAGAAGAAGATTTGATTTTCTTTTCTCCATTTGCTAGCACATTGAAGGATCAAAGAGGTGATAGGGAAACCATCAAAGAGCTTGGAATAAACAAAGCTTGGAGCTTTCCACCTCTTGTCTCTTCCTTGGCCGAAAATCATCCACCTTGGAGCTTCCACCATTTGTTCATCTTCTTCATCACAAAAGCTTTGTAAGTATGATTCCGCCATGCTTCAAGTTTAATATATATATTCATTTGTTGTATTTCATATGCTTAAACTTTCCTTGGGACATATATAGAAACCAACAATGGTATCATTGAGCTAGGTTTAAGCATGAAATATATTAGGTTAAAAATTGGGTAAAATTGATTGAAGCATGTTCTTGTGAAATTTGATGAATGAGTATGCTTATATGTATGTAATATGACATAATATGGAATCAATTTTATGAAAAATGCATTGGATGATTTTTTCCCCAAATTATGCTTGGCCGAATGTTGTCTACATTGGATGTATTGGAATTTTTTGTGTTTAAGATCATTGGATGACTTAGAACGTATACGGGACGTAGATTAGTAATTCAATCGATTGAAAAACAAATCGACACAAAAATTCTCACTTGGCCGAATGCTAAAGACATGCAAATGGACTTGATTTTTGTTCAAATTATTGTTGGACATATGTTTTGAACAATAGATGATTAATAAATTAATGGGTATTTTTGAAATATTTGGTTTAATATATTAATCTTGGTATTACACTTTAATTAATTGGACTTTAATGTTTGGAATATTAAAATTTAATTAATGGGCTTAATTGTGTGAATTGGGCTTTTAATATTGTATTTGGGCATAATGGGCTTGGTTGGACCAAGTAGATTTGGGCCAAAAGGATTGGATCCAATTTGGGCCTAAATCACTCCATTAAGTCCAAATATAATATAATGGGCTTTAATAATTTAATTGGGCCTTATGGGCTTAAAATTGGTTTTATGGCATTTAAGGGTGATTCCTTATTTGGGCTTGGTAATTGGGTTTGACCCACATTGACCAAAGCCCAAGCCTTAATAAATCAATTGAAAGCCCATTTGACTTGAATTAAATTAAACATTGGATGTTAGTTGGGCTTTGAGACCCAATAGAATTAGATTTAGAATCTAAGTCTTTAAAGCACATTAAAAGTGTAAACATTTAATTTGGAATTAAATAATTGAATTAGTATTGAATACGAATTAAATTAGATTTAATAAGTAGTTCGATATAATTCGCGAATTCGTACCTTATGTACTTATTCTCAATCGAGTTGGACTCGCGCAAAATCAAACCGTTGTTTGAACATTGGATGATCACTTAAACAAAGACTAATTAATTGGATTAGATTGGTTGTAAAAGCATGTCTTGTTTGAATATATATGTATGTGATGAATGAATAGTGTATATCGGATGGATATTAGAAGGGAAAGGGTAATTTTAGAAATTATTGTAAATTTGGAATTTATAAATTGGACCTGCGTGTCCAGCCTTATCTCTTTCTCTTTGTATTCTCTTCTCACCTAATTCCCCTCAATGTAAATGAGGTTTCTCTTATTGTATTATGTAATTGGGTAGTAGTAGAATAGTGCTAGCGGGGAGAGGAAAGGGAGTGATTTGTTCTAGGAACAAGTTGTTTTATATATCCATCCGCATATCACTATTAATTTACTTTACGCGCTTTATGATGTTTTAGAAGCATGCTTAAGGGTGTATGATGATGAGACCTAACAAAGATAAATAAATTGGTTGCCAATTACGCGAAAATCCCTCAATTTATATTAAGCAAATATCCTTCCATTGAATGATTCTTGTTCAAGATCCGAAGTTGGCATTGGTTTGTTTTTTACCAAAGTCAAGACCTTTGTCAATCAAGGATGTACTTGAATCATGAGAGTTTTGTTGCATATCGGTGTCTTGTCCAAATCGTGATTTTTATTGGCCAAAGTCAAGATCATTTTTGTCCAATGACATTGATTACGAAACTTTCCTCGTCAATGGGTCCCGCTTAACTGGAATCATTAGGTTTGTTTTTGGCCAAAGCCAAGGCCTAGATGATTCGGAGGATAGGGTTAGGAAAATGTAATGGATACATTGACATTATACATATGTTTCGGACTTGGATGTCCACCTAACCGGATCTAGGAATTGGATGAGATCCAATTGATCATAGAGATCTACCTAAGTTAAATAGCATACAGCTTTTATTGGCCAAAGTCAAGGTTGTGTGTTATTTAACGGGATCCTAGCCCACTAGGAAATTCGATTTCCCGAGTTCTCTACAGAGGGTTAGAGACTTGAAGAAAATAGTGGGAGGCTATTATTGAATTTGCAATTTCGTTCAGATACTTAGCCTTACGCGTCTTTCAAAATTATTTCGTCAATATTTTAATAATTAGTTGGACTAATATATTGTTATTTTGCTTGTAACAGTTTGACTGTACCCATAACATCGTTGACTTTATAGTTGGACTATAGTTGTCAAGATGACTGGCAAAGGTAATATCCGCGACATAATCATGGGCGATAATGTCTTCAAAGGGACAAACTTTGCCGACTGGGAAATGAACCTCAAGATAGTGCTTGGGGCTGAGAGGGTACTGTATACTATTCAGAGACCTCTCCCGCCTAAACCCACTGAGCCACTGGAGCTAGAGTTATGGAAGACTCATAGTGACGATTGTGACCAAGCTCAGTCAGTTATGCTAGCTGCAATGACCCAGCATTTCAGACGCCAGAATAGGGACTTGGATCCCTATAACATGATGGCAAGATTGCGTGATCTCCACCGCACCAACAAGCGGATGGAGAGGTACGAGCTAGTAAGGAAACTCTTCCGCTCCCGGATGACAGACGGCGCATCAGTTGAGGCCCACGGGACTCAAATGATCGCTGACATAGATGAGTTAGCCAAGATGGGCATTGTCTTGGAGGCAGAGCTGACGATTGATATGCTATTACAATCGCTACCGATACTTGGAAACAAATCATCATCAACTATAAGTTGATGGATACTGACGACACTCTTGGAGAGTTGTTGTCCGTGCTGAAGGAGTCCGAAAGGGAACTCCTAAAGGGGAGCAAGCGCGAGGCGCATTATGCATCGACCTCTCATGCGCCAAGGGCTGGGCCCAAGGCAATTGGAGGTGCGAGGAAGAAGAAGTTCAAGAACAAGGGCAAAGGCAAGTTGACAGTGGCTTCTAGGAAGCCAAAGGACAAATCTCGCGACATCTGCCTCAACTGCGGCAAGAGGGGTCACTGGAAACGTGACTGCCGAATGGGCATGGGCAGAGGGAGGATATCAAGGCTGGCAAGGCTATCGCCTCTGGTATGTTTGTTATTGAGATAAATATGAATACTTCTAGTTTTAAAAATTGGATTTTTGATTCTGGTTGTGGTGCTCATATTGTACTGATGTGCAGGATCTGCAGGATAGCAGGGTGCTGGCATCAGGGAGATGGATCTACGGGTCGGAAACGGAACACCAGTTGCTGTTTTGGCCGTAGGGACTTTTGTTTTAGAACTGCCCTCAGGGCATGTACTTAAACTTTTGAACTGTTATTTGTACCTAGTTTAACTAGGAATATTATATCTGTATCCTTGTTAACCCAGCAGGGTTACACTTTTGTATTTAGAAACACTGGGTGTTATTTATATAAAAATGATGCAGAAATTTGCACAGCTGTTGCAAATAACGGTCTTTATATTTTGAATATAAATGAATCTCCTAAAATGACAAACAAAAGGCTCAAAAGGAGTAATCTAAAAGATGAAGCTTATATGTGGCATTGTCGTCTAGGACACATCAACAAGACTCGCATATCCACACTTTCGAAGAGTGGGTACTTGGACGAATTTGATCCCAATTCATATGACGTCTGCGAATCTTGTCTTTTAGGCAAAATGCCTAAATCACCTTTTAGCGGTAAAGGTGAACGTGCCACAGAACTGTTGGCTCTCGTTCATACTGACGTATGCGGGCCCATGTCTAGCCAGGCTAGAGGTGGATTTCACTACTTCGTAACCTTTACAGATGATGCATCTCGTTACGGTTATGTGTATCTTATGAGACACAAGTCGGAAACTTTTGAGAAATTCAAAGAGTTCGACACGAAGTGGAGAAACAAACAGGGAAGAGTATTAAGACATTACGGTCAGACCGTGGTGGCGAATACTTAAGTTATGAGTTTCAAGATTACTTGAAAGAATATGGTATTCTTTCACAGTGGACTCCTCCTGGAACACCGCAATTAAACGGTGTGTCTGAACGGAGAAACCGCACCTTGTTGGACATGGTAAGGTCAATGATGAGTCGCACTGAGCTACCAATATCCTTCTGGGGATACGCATTAAACAGTGCTATACTTATTTTGAATAAGGTACCGTCGAAGTCTGTTGAACAGACTCCATATGAGATATGGACAGGAAGGAAACCAGGTTTCTCTTTCCTGAAGATTTGGGGATGCTGGGCATATGTTAAACGTTTGGAAGGTACCAAACTTGAACCCAAATCTGATAAATGCCTTTTCGTAGGATATCCTAGGGAAACCAAAGGATATTACTTCTATCACCCACAAGAGAACAAAGTATTTGTTGCTCTACAAGCATTTTTCCTTGAGAAGGATTTTATAAATGCAGTGGTAAGTGGGAGGAAAGTAGAACTCGATGAAGATCGTAGTGATACTGTTCCTGGCAATGAATCAACGACGGAACAAGAACAGACCGTCCGGGATGAGTCTGTACCACAAACTTCACATACACAAGGACCGCGTAGGTCGGAGAGAGTCAGAACAGTACCTGAGAGGTATGGGTTCCTGATCTCACCTCATGTAGATATTAATCTTATTGAGGATAATGAGCCGGCTACGTATGAGGAAGCGATACAAAATATCGATTCCGCTTTATGGCAAGAAGCCATGAAGTCCGAGATGGATTCCATGTACGCCAACCAAGTTTGGACACTGGTTGATGCACCAGAAGGCGTAAAGCCTATTGGATGCAGATGGATCTTCAAGAAGAAGACCGACATGGATGGCAACGTACAAACGTACAAAGCTAGGCTTGTAGCGAAGGGGTATCGTCAACAATATGGTATTGATTATGACGAAACCTTCTCACCCGTTGCCATGATTAAATCCATTCGGATAATGCTTGCAATAGCTGCATATTTCGATTCGAGATATGGCAGATGGACGTAAAAACCGCTTTCCTTAACGGAAACCTTTTGGAGGATGTTTATATGCAACAGCCTGACGGTTTTATCGTACCTAGACTTGCAAACAAGGTTTGTAAGTTAAATCGATCCATTTATGGATTGAAGCAAGCATCACGGTCATGGAATCAGCGTTTTGATGAGATCATAAAAGAATATGATTTCGTGCAAAACGCAGATGACCCTTGTGTATACAAGAAGGTTAGTGGGAGAGCACTTACTTTTATTGTCCTTTATGTCGACGACGTATTGCTTATAGGCAATGACATTCCCATGCTAACGTCGGTGAAAGCTTGGCTTTCATTAAAATTCTCCATGAAAGATCTGGGAGAAGCAGCCTTTATTCTTGGAATAAAGATCTACCGGGATAGATCTAGAAAGCTGCTTGGACTCTCCCAGAGTACATACATTGATAAAGTGTTGAAGCGATTCAACATGGAACAATCCAAGAGGGGATTGGTTCCAATGGTACGTGGTACCTCTCTGTCTAAGGACATGTGTCCTAAGACTCAGGAAGAGAGAGACAACATGAGTCGGATACCGTTCGCCTCGGCAGTCGGATCGATCATGTATGCCATGATATGTACACGACCTGATGTCTCATATGCTTTGAGCATGTGCAGTCGCTATCAGGCCGATCCAGGTGAAGGTCACTGGATAGCAGTTAAGAATATCCTTAAGTATCTTAAACGAACTAAGGATGCTTTCTTAATTTATGGAGGTGGAGAACTTGCGGTATCTGGGTATACCGATGCAAGTTTCCAAACCGACAAGGATGACTACAAGTCGCAATCCGGGTACATTTTTTGTTTGAATAACGGAGCAGTGAGCTGGAAATCTTCCAAGCAAGATACTGTTGCCGATTCAACAACAGAAGCGGAGTACATCGCTGCATCTGAAGCAGCAAAGGAGGCAGTTTGGATCCGAAAGTTCCTAATCGGATTAGGAGTAGTTCCGTTAGCAGCTGAGCCCGTTCCATTGTATTGTGACAATAACGGGGCTATAGCACAGGCTAAGGAACCAAGGTCTCATCAACGGTCCAAGCATGTTCTTCGACGTTACCATCTGATTCGGGAGATTATACATCGTGGCGATGTAAAGGTCGAGAAGGTCACATCAGATGACAACATTGCAGATCCGCTGACGAAGGCTGTTCTTCAGCAAGTTTTTGAACGACACATACATAGTTCGGGTATTAGATGCTTGAGTGACTGGCTATAGGCCAAGTGGGAGATTGTTAGACATTATGTCCCATAGCGTCACTGTTTGTAAATGATATTGTATTATTGTACAAAATTAACTATGTGATAATGAAATTGCCTTTTGCCGTTTTGTAATATTATTTACTTTGATATATAAATGGCGAAAGTCCATATGATTAATACCGGATTGAGATGATATGAGACAGTATCAATCCATAAAGGTTTAATCATTAAATATCCCTAGTCGGAGTATTATCGAGATCGGACATCGATAATGCGGAATAGACTAGTATTGCGCTTGTGCACGTTGTGAGGGCACAACGGCATAGTTCTCATATATTTAAGTATTGGATACTTATGCAAGTGCGATAGGAGGTTGTGTTTTACCGATGGTACGGAAAACAGCTTCGCTCTGGATAGACCCCGCGGAATCCCATTGGTAGTATGTCTGCGTGTCTATGGGAGGCCGCATCAGGGTAGGTGTATATGGTCTTAACCTGAGACTTACATCGCTAGTACTTGCGACAATCGGTAAACTTTGGTTTTGGTGGTTGGGGACCTTAACCGGTTCTGTGTACACCTCTTCTGGGTTTATCGAGAATCGTAGTGTACTGGATGTGATGTCGAGATGGAAGTATCACTTCAGACATATGGAGGTGATGATCACGCAGGACACAGAACTAGTACTCTATAAAAGGTTGCAACCGTCGGGACAATATGACCAGGTCAGGATTGTCCGATTTAAAGAGACTAGTTGCTTGATGTCCGATATATGTTTCGTACGGGGCAGACACATCTCCAGCCCCAGGCCTAACATGTGATCATCCGATACTGGATCGATGTACGCAATACTACGGTATACTACGCTTGATATAGATCTATATTCCTATAAGAATATTTCTGGAGAATTGGGTAGGCATGGCGCTTTGCTAGAAGCCAACCTTGTCTTGTGAATCGGTAAAAACGTAGTACGAGGTACGTACGTGTTCGGATTATCCGACGACCGTATTTACTGCCAACATATCCGGAGATCTCTTGGGTCGCTTCCTGAAGATTCACCTATGATATTTGATTCGGACTTAATTAATCTTGGATTAATTGCGGAGAAACTTTATCTTGGATAAAGTGCCTTATTTAGAGAGAGAACGATTAATTTGGAATTAATCGATAAAATTATTATATTCGATATAATAATCGAAATTCGATTTCGACGCGAAATTAAAATTAGATTTTAATTCGGGCATACGAGTTAATTTAGAATTAATTCGTTAGCGACGTAAATAATAATTTCGCTAGGCGCAATTATTTATTTAAATTCGATTTAATTAACGTCGCGACGTAAGTTCGGTATTTCGGAAATATCGAACCCGAACGCGTGAGTGCACGTGGGCCCACTTTCATTTGGAAACGTGTGGGGCCCACATGACACATGTCATTATATGCATTATTTAAGTTAAAATGCATTGCATGGTGATAGTGTACAATACACTCAATGGTTTTGCATGGAGTTTGAGTGTTTGACACTCTAAGCCATTGCATGGTTTGTGTCATAAGTTTATTATTAATTTAATAAATATTATGGCATAAATATAAATTGATTTTTGGTAACAAAAATCAATAACACACAAAAACTCCCTCTCTCTCTCACAATGCCGTGAACTTCCAAAGGAAGAAAGAAGAAGATTTGATTTTCTTTTCTCCATTTGCTAGCACATTGAAGGATCAAAGAGAGGTGATAGGGAAACCATCAAAGAGCTTGGAATACACAAAGCTTGGAGCTTTCACCTCTTTCTCCCTTGGCCGAAAATCTCACCTTGGAGCTTCCACCATTTGTTCATCTCTTCATCACAAAAGCTTTGTAAGTATGATTCCGCCATACTTCAGTTTTAATATATATATTCATTGTTGTATTTCATATGCTTAACTCCTTGGGACATATAATAGAAACCAACACGTACCTGGTTAGCTGAAAATCTACAGGAGATTAAAGGTTAAGTTCCAGAGTAATCCTACGCCTCTTTCCACGATCGTCCTTGAACCAATTTATCTGTGCAATGATAGGGTCACTTGTGGTCATAGGCTAAACGTTGGTCTATTAGATCGGACCGTTCTGGCAGTATAGAGGAGTTCTTTCATAGGTTTTTACACGAAACCCATTTCGCCCTCCGACATCTCAAGAAACCACAAAGAAATCATAAAATCCTCAACGGTAAATAGTCCAAGGCGGTTTCTGGTGTATGTTTTCAGTGGTGTCGAGGACGCCAAGATAGAACTATAAAAATTTCCTCCATATGGCCCAAACACCTGGCAAAGGCGATAAAAAGCATCAGCACGGTTAATCATTTCTAACAGTCGTTCAGAGACATACCTGGCACCAATAAGTTCCTCTCCGTTTGATGATCCAATAAGATTTGCTCTGCCAAGGGTTTTTGGGATGATTCCCAAAACGTGATTGCTCCTATCCTCCCTGTACAGGCCTTTGAAACTGAAGTCCCCATAAGATCCAAGATTGCCTGCCCTCCATATATTAAGTGCATATTCTTGTAGCTAAGACTCGGCCTAATTCCCGTGCTGGCCGGTCTACGTAGTGTGGGGCTTAGTACCAAACACTCCTACAACGAGAGGACACACTAGCTAACCGACAAACAACCAAATGTTTTCAACTCGGCTTCTTGAAGTGGCTTTCCATTTTTTATGTATTTCTTTCTCAAATCAGGATGCCTTCCAAAGTGCAATGACGAGCTGAATTTATGTACCTGAAACGGTGATAATATAGCACTAGTATCTTCCAGAGGAAGCTTTGTTTAGCTAAACAACAAAATGAAATCATGAAAGGTCAAAATCTTGGATCCTGTCTACGAAAATAAAGATAATTACAACAGAAAAGTGAATCAAAGTAATAATTAAGGCAACAGAATTGTGTACGCAATACGCCACTGTTTGGTATAAAATCCATTAGGATGCGTCTCAAGAATTAATTCTTTACTCGGCCATCGCCAATGAATTGTTCTCATCTTTGTGATTGCCAAACACCATTCCTTTTGTCTTAAAAG